>JAUZTB010000135.1:68361218-68371550 GCA_034780895.1 Rhynchobatus australiae
GTTTTGATTTCTTAAATTATGAATTAGAAGGGATATGAAATAATATTTCAAAACATTCTTGGAGTCATGAAGAAATGTTCCTTGAAACCAATTGAAAGACATACCTTCCCTATATGTATCATCTGAATGAGAAGAATATGAATGACATTGTGGCACAGGTAGTAGAGCTGCTGTCTCACAGCTCCAGTGACCCAGGTTCAGTCCTGAGCTCAAGTGTTGTCTGTGTGGAATCTGCACTTTCTCTATGTGACCGTTTGGGTCTTCTTCCCACATCCCAAAAATGTGCAGGTTGGCAGGTTAATTGGCCTCTGTAAATTGCCTTTGTGTGTAGATGAACGGTAGATGGGAATGTGGGGAGAATAAAATGGGCTCGTGTAGGATTAGTGTAAGAATGGATGTTTGGTTGTCGGCCACAGGACCCTTTCCATGCTGTACCTGACTATGACTCTGTGGCTGAATATGGTGTTGGTAAGATTGTGGAACTAGTTGAACTGGATCAGCAACAGATCCATGGGGGTGGGACACTAGCTTGAATGTGCTTATGAGTGAGTTCCTGACTTCCATCCTATGCACGACAGAATGGAACTGCAGAATACACTGGATGTCAATGTCCATTACTTGTGGGATATGATGAGAGTGGAAGGTGAGACAGTGAAAGTGGCAGTAACAGCAGACAGTGAAAAAGGTCTTTGATTGCATGAGATGCCAGGCAGCCATTAGGGTGATCCCTGGATATGGTATCAGTTTACGCTGTCCAATGCCCATTCACTGCTCATGGATGGTTTGCCTCAGAGGATGGCTGAGTTGGTTTTGGGAGGCACATGGTCACAAAAGGGATGGGAAACTGTGTTGATTCTCTGGGAGACCAACAGGAGGCATGAGATGAATCAATGATGATCCAAATCAATATCGCAGGGAGTTGTAAAGCGAATAGCTTAGTGCATTTATGGGTAATTTAGATAAATAAAGAACAGAGAAAGGCACAGAAAATTATAAAGTTTGGATGATATGAAATAAGTTTGGAGAAGGTTAACCCAGAGCATAAACATTGTCATAGACCTGTTGTGCTGAATGGCTTGTATCTGTTGTGTAAATACTATGCAACTCGATACAATGTGCCGACTAGTTGTAACAAAATATTTGAGATAAAACATGCAAATGAGCTTAGACTCATAAACTGCAATGCTAATGCTGTTTCTCTCATTACAGGTGCTGTCTGACCTGCTGATTATTTCCGGCATCTTCAGTTTCTACTTCTAATTCAGATTTACAGCATATGTAATATCTGCTTTAATTCTTTCAGGGAATTGGCTTCCAGTAAATTCTTTCATTTGATCTTGTGGCTTTTGAACTCCCCCAAAAGCTACAGGGATCACTCAAATGCTGAGTAGGTTCCACTTGAAACGATTGTAATTGAGGTTTCAGCAATTACAGCTATCTGTTTCGGTAAATTCATAGATACGTATATGAAATTGCACTGCAATAGGTGAGAGAGTGAAAGAGTACTATATTCACTCGACATACTACATTAAAAATGGTGCAGATGATTGAAGGAAAATTGGACACATTTTTAAAGAAATGGCTGTGTGAAGGCTATAATTTTATGAGACAGGCTGGGAAAGTTATATGTCTTTCTGTCCAGTTAGTTCTTAAACTGCAGACATGCAGTATGCCTTTTGAAGATTAGTGCTAATTGATTCATCTCTAGAATGACATGCAATATAAAAAAGCCAATAAGTTTCATGGTACCCCCTTCTCCCACCCCAAACTTTTTTCAAATTCAGATGGTAAATTAATTTCAAATATAAAACTTACAGCTAATCAAAATATACAACATGCAAGTCTGGCGCATGATCATTATTGTAGTTCTTATCTTGATCCTTTGAGCATGAAAATGCTGGAAACTCTTCTCCAACACATTTGAGAAAAAGTCGTTCAGTAAAAAGTATATTTAATGTTAATAATCTCAAGTAAGAAATCCATAATTTTTCTAGTGCCAAGTAAATCTAATTTGTGATCAACAGTTTTACAAAGGTCAAATACCACTTTTTATTCCCATTGACAATAACTGTTGAGAAGTGGATGACAATGGCCATGAAAGTATTTGCCATGTTTTGAAATTATGAAAGTTGTGGAATAAAGCAAACTTATTCTTTCCATTGCTATTCCCAGGTACCAGCTCTTAACATCTTACCAATTATATTGACCAACTCCTGGCATGGTTACTGCAGAGTGTGGAAGTTTCTAAACTCATCTGTTATTCTGTGACAGACTGAAACTCAGCAATTTTGTATTGGAATTCTGCAGGGATTCCTTGCAGGGTACATCCAGTGGGAGGCCTGTGGAACACCCAGTGGAAGACCAGGAACACTCGGTGGAACACTTAGGAACATCAAGGGGATGCAGTTTCACTTGCCTTCGCATTCCCTTTTTACCTCACAAGAAAATAAAATATACTCAGATTTGACAGTTCCCTAAATCAAGACTTACCATTTCTTGGACCGGAAGGGCACCAAATATGAAGGTGACAATCAGTATGCCAAGCCAATGGAAACACAGAGACCTCGACATCACTGTCTGAAGAATTTACAGGTGGTGTCTTGGACAGGAAAGTGTTCTGGGTGCCTTCAGATTGTTTCAGATTGTTTCTGTTGCTCAAGTGGTCAATGAGGCCCATTAAATGGGATGGGGAGGGGGGGGGAGGGGCATGGCGAGCAAGGTTCTCTGTAATTACAATTCTAGGGACTTTAAGAACATACATCTACTTAATGCATAGTGGAGAGCAATGTTTTACTAGGTAATAAACATCTGCCTTTGGCACTTATATGGAATCTTTAATATTATTAAAAATGCCTGAGATCTTCACCAAGTGGAAGTAGGAGTACAGAGAATAGACATGAAAGTGGCTCAAGGCAGTCATAAACAAAATCATGACTGACTACTGAGGTGAAACCAATGAAGTGATTTACTGTGAGACAGGTTCATTCCTAGATAGGTTCAACCACTATAATTTAGTACAAAAATACTGAATCCAAGGCAGTCATTAGAAGACTGAGTTAACCCGAAACCTTTAGCATACTATGATATTAAGAAGACTGATGAGCAAAGAATGAGGCACAGCTTTGGTCTGAGGAGCTGTGTATTTTCATGATTCACTGGATAATGACAGCAAGCTAAGAACTTATGTCTATGGGTTTATTCCATTTTATCAATCCTTTGCTTTAATGTAAAAAATTAACATTCCAACCAACAATGAATCACCAACTTTATTAAATATACACAAATTCTCATATTTTATAATGTTAATAAACTACTTTAGATTTAATAACATTGATCAATTCTACAATGATCAATTTACTTGAACTATTTTGTATCTCACGAGAGGGAAAAAATTTCAATTTATAAAATTAAAACAATTTGAAATTTGTCTTTTGCTATCACACATCATTTCCTTGCTCATCTATGAATTTGAATTTTGTTCTGTTTTTCTTTCAATTGGTACCAGGTTAGAACTGACCTTGAGTGCAGTAACTTAGCCTTTAATTAGTTGTGGCTGCAAACTTCTGAAGTTTGGTTTCGTTAGCTTCAACTGGTTTTATACGATGCATTTAGCATAAATGAGCAAAAATAAATTTCCACCGCCTTGCCTTGGGGTGAAATTAAGTCATTTAACATGCAGATCTGATCTTTTTTTTTGTTCATTTCTTATTTAGGCCATAATTTATTGCCTATTCCATATTGCCCCTGAACTAAATAGCTTACTATGTCATTTCAGCTGGAGTAAACAGTTAACCATATCATATGTGGGTCAGAGCTGTGGCACACAGGTGGAGATAACCAAGAGTGCAGCACATATACCCCATTCCCAATCTGGTCAGGTAATGGATATCCAGGCACATGGTCAATCTAACAACATTAATGATGTGCATGCATGTCCTTTTGAAAGAAGGAAGGACTAAAATCTCAAGAACAATCCTGGCCAAGAATGACATGCTTCCTTTCCTGGAAGGAATAATCGAGGCAGATGTTTCTTTACAACAATCTGAGTGTTTTTACATTCACTGTTACTGGTACTAACGTTTTATTCTTGATTTTCAATTAATATATTGTTAAATTCACCAGTTGCTGTGGAGCTCCTGGGTGTTAACTTTGTAACTAAAACCTAGATTGCTAGTCCAGTGACTTGACCAATATTCTAGCAAATGTGATATATACTGTAACACATAACTTTGTAAGTGATAGACTGGCAGTTTTGAGTGAGCTTTCATGCTTTGTTTGTTTAACTAAAGAAAGATTAAGAGCAGGAATATCATTGGATCCTCACTTTTAGGAATATTTAAGTCTTCAAGTCTGCTTTACCATTTAGTCAGATCATGGCTTCTTCACCCTCACTTTCTTGCCTTTCTCCCATGTCCTTTGATTCTTTGAATGCCTAACAATCAATTGAACTTTCGCTTGAATGTATTCAATGACTGTGCCCTCCTGGGGAGAAAATTCCAAAGATCTGAAATCCTTTGAAATACTAACAACTCCACATTTCAGAGCTAAATGGGTAGCTACTTATTCTGGGAATGTGAATCCTGGCACTCAGTTCCATAGTTAAAGGAAACATTCTATCTGTCAAGCCCATGAAGAAGTTTACATGTTATGATGTTAGCTCTCACTTTCCCAAACCTGAAGGAAGATAGGATAACCTGTTTAATTTCTCCTTAGACAAGGAAATCACTCATTGATTTGTCCAAAGACTCCAAAACTAGTTGTGTGCATAAAAGGAATTCTGTTGAACTTCAAAGTTATAGTGATAGGATGAGCAGAGAAATTCCTAACCCAAATCAGTATCAATACACTTGTTTAATTATGCTCCTTTGATCCATCATAGAATGCTTGATTTTCTTAAAAGGCACAACGTTGTTGTTGTCATGATCTAATATGGCTTGGAGTCTTTTTCGAGGCACAATTGGGAAAGGGCATAAAATGTAGTGGGCAGTGTGCCAGTTATCCGAAAGAAAAGCTATGCTAAAATTTCTGGGCTATTAACATAAGGCAGGTATAAAATTTGACAGAATGAGCAGTTTAATCAATTAGAGATCAGAATATGTCGTTTTCTAGGATCACAAAGAGAAAGTGGATTGACAAGAAATGTGTCATTCGTTAACTGACTGCTTGAATGTTCTTGATCTAGTTTTTAATGTACTGCAGTTAACAGCTGTTCCTCAACCAATAACTTACTGAAAAAGAGTAGAACTTATCTACTGGGCTTAGTTGATTGCTGGTCACATATGTCATGTACCAAGGGTGGATTAATTGACCAGAATTATTAAGTAGATTAAACTGACCTTAAAGTAATAATAGTTGTTTAATGTTACTCTAGTTGCCCATACATCCAAATATTAGGGTACAAAGTGATGACTGCCTCAAAACAAACATCATCAACAGAAATTTATCATTCTGGCTGGGTATATGCTGAATTTGGCCACATTCACTTACAATTTCACAATCATTTGTATTATTTCATTTTGTTTACCCCAGATTACATTGTTATCTGGACAGAATTTATGTCGAATTATGTCTCCTTACTGAAGGCATTTTTTATTATTGTGAAAGGGATTCATTGTTCTTGGTCTTCTAAGGCCAATGAAGTCCCTATTAATGCACACGTTAATTCCTTACGATGATTAGTTTGTCTATTGATGTTGTTGCAGTTTGTATTATCTAGGTCACTTTAAGCTGCTCATTTGGATTATGGAAGACAAATAAAAACTGATTGTCTCAGGTCAGCGCAGCTGCCGTAAGTGATATTGCAATCTCAAACACTGAGTGTCTGGAGCCTTCATGAAACTCTACCATTACAGTTCACACACACCTGCTACCAAATCTACAGTGCTGTCCTCTCATCAAGTGAATTATGCTGTCCCCAGAAGGATAAAGGAACTTTGGAACATTGCCCATAAGTCCTGATTGGCTGTTGCAGAGGAATAGAGGCTTCGAAGTGAGGTTCTAATGGAAAATTTTTGCATGGAAAACAAATACCACAAATTTAGACAAGGAAATAAGCACTTTCAGTGATATTTTCCAGATGGCAAATTTAATTTATAAACTCTATCTTATTGGCTTGTGTAACTTTTGCCTAGTTTCATGAGATTTCTTTCCTATCATTGAAATGAAGCTTTGTCTGTTGTGGATACTTTTTGCATTGAATTAGTCTCATAAGCAAACTGTGTGTCTTACTTATCCAGGAACTTGTTCACACTAATCTTCCATATTTACCTACAACACAGAAGGAGGCCATTTGACCCACTGAATCTATGCCGACACGCAGTGCAGTTCCATTCCCCATTTAATTATCCCTGTAACCTATTCTCTTCACGTTCCCGTCAAATTCCCCCAGATTCCCCCACTGACCTACAAATAGGGGGACAATTTTACAGTGGCGAATTAATCTACTGATTTACATGTTGTCGGGAGAACATGGAAACTTCACACAATCAGCATCAGAGATCAAGAGTGAGCAGAGGTCACTGTACTGTGATTCAGTAGCTCTAGTAAGTGTGTCACTGCGTTGCCTACAACTTTATCTGGGCATGAGATAGCATCACCCAAAAGGTCCATTGTGATCTGATTGGACTTGTGTGTCCTCCGGGCTATTTCTCAATCTCTCCAAAGACAGAATGAACAAATGTTTCATGAGATGAACTTGGAAATAATATTTCCTACTGTGAATCTTACAGAACAACTTTCACTGAGATAATTTAGTATCATCATTCCGTCTTTGCATAAAAATAAAAGTAATGAACAAAAGCTGCACTGTTATATTTTAATAGGCCATGTCCCTTGGCAAAGCTAACATTCTCACCCACCCATCTAACTCTTAGTGTAAATTTTTTGCTAGTTCACTTGCCCGATCAGTACTGTATTATCTCTATTCTGTGTTAGCTTTTAAATACAGCCCCACTCTTCTCAATAATTGCCGCCAGCTGATGCCCCTTGGCTCAGATTTCACTTTTCCTATCTCAGGCTGACCTGCTTCATCACCACTGCCGTTACAATATCCAGTTTCCTTCTTGTCACTGTCCTACTACATTCTTCTCCACACAAGCTCTCCCATGCCTGCTCTCAGCCTTCTTTTCCAGCAGCATTAACTTTATTTTTTATGATGTACTTAATTACAGGATTGCTAACAATGCTGACATTTATTGTCCATCCCTAACACAGAAAGCAGGGAAGAGTCAACCGCAGAGCTGCCTCAGTCCTGAAATCCACGTCACCTGTGGTCCCATTCAGTATTTTTAAAAAATAACCTTGTTATGGAATTAGTCTTCATCGACAGCACCTCAGCATGAATTAGCATCATGATTGACACTGTGCCTGAGATTCTTTTTATGAAAGCATTTTGCACTGCTGCAAAAAACTGTATTCCTTCCTGCATTTCCTTCCTTGCATATAACAGATAAGCTTCAACAACTTTTAACTTCCAACATAATTGTTTCCTTTGCAACACTAAAGTTCTGCAGATGCTGTAAATTTAAAATAATGATGGAGAATGCTGGTCAGACAACATTTGTGGAGAGTGAGAGGCATTGCATGTTGATCTTTCATCATAACTGGGTGAAAATTAGAGATAACACAAGTTTTAATTGGAGGGAAGTGACGGAGTGAAAAAAAATGTAGATCAATAGAAAGTTGGAGAACAGGAGAAAATGAATGACACAAGTGGTGGCAATGCCAGGTGAAAGACAGCATTAAGACTGACTTGCCTGGAGTAGGTGTAACTAGGAAGAGATGACTAGAATCTGAATTTACCAGAGGAGGAGAGAAATAAAAAACTGGGAATGAGAAATACAGTGTGAAATTATTCAGCTCATTATTTACTTGTAACATTGTATAATGCCTCATCAGAAGGCCTCAGCATCAGTGATGCTGCTTGGGGTTAAACCAGAAAATGCTGGAAACACTCATCAGGTCAGGCAGCACCTTGGAGAGGCAAACAGTTAACATTTTTCTCCACTCCTTGGATGTTTCGTTTCTGGTCTGCAGTGCTCATGTTTTTCTATTCTTTCCCATTATTTAGTTCTTTGACACATAGGGATCAATTTCATGAAACTTCTATAGATTATGTCTAGAGTCCCTGGTTGTTAGTCACCAAAGCTGGACATTCAAGGTCAGGTCAGCAGAACATTACTTGAGACTTAGTTTTCCAGTGCAAGGAAACATCAGGTTTTATTTTGATCTATAATTTCCATTCACAGCAAAGAACAGCACTATCTGTGATGAAATGTTCCCTATCTGAATCAGTGTTCTCCATTTACAATTTCAGAAAGGCATCAACTCCTGGGAACAAAGTGTTTACGGCAACGTGCGCAGGTCACATGGCATATTGTCAAAGGACACTGTGGTCTGAATGACGTTATTAGGCCCTGGATTTTGTATCACGCTGAGGCCTTTGGCTACTTCTGGCGAGGGCACCGTACATTGCACACATTTTTACAGTGTATTTTAGCCAAAGTGGGAATGGACCTGGTGAACAGAAGACTGCTTGAATTTTAACATATCTTGTTGAGTGCAGGAATGGAAGTTGAGGACATAAAGGGAAGATAGGTAGGGTTAAAATCAAGACTGTTACATTTGAATACTGCAAGAGAAGTGAATAAGTGGAAGTTCAGAAATACAGCAATGGTCTACATGACTGGATGTCTAGTCATTTTGTAAATTGGTAAATTGGTTTATTATTATGTTACATGTATCAAGGAAAAACTTTGTCTTGCATGCCACATTTCATCACATCAGTGCATTGAGGTAGTACAAGGGGAAACAATAACAGAATGCTGAATAAAGTGTTACAGTTACAGAGAAAGTGCAGTGCAGGCAGACAATAAGGTGCAAGGCCATAACAAAGTAGACTGTGAGCTCAAGAATCCACTTTATTGTACGAGGGGTCCATTCAATAGTCTTATAACAGTGGGATAGAAGCTGCAGCTTTTGGTGTGACTTTGTGACTTTAAGACTGACTGATAGTGTCTCAGTTAAAATATGCAGCAGCTTAATTAAAATATGTAAATGATGAATAATGCCAGTTTAAGATGTAGGACTGCAATTGCCCAATTCTCCCTTAAGTCTGGACACGTACTCAAAGATGGATCGACTGGAGTTTTTGCAGTCATTTCTGAAAATGGATTTTGACGGCAGGCTTCTAAGGGTATAAAAAGTTATTGTTTTTGTTGGCCATAATTTTGATAGAAACATATTTAAAAGCTACAATTATAAAATGGAAGGTGGGTTTACCTTTGGATATGCCTTCTTATGTTATTTTGGGAGGAAGTGATAAAAGGATGGGGAACAGAATAGCTTACACCAGTGTCTGCATGTACAGATTCAGACAGATCTTATCTAGGAATATTCACTGAAAATTATTTTCATACAAAGGCAATGACAAAGCTGTGCTGTCAGTTGGAACCTGATATGTAGACAGCTTCCAGCACAGGAAGGGTACTGCCAGGAACTGTCAGGGTCACCACAGTACTGAATTTTTCTTCCTCTAGCTGAACCTACAGGGGACATCGGCAGTATTAATAAATCCCAAGGACGCAGGTCACTGATGTATTTACTCAACAGGCTGAACACCATCATCAACCTCACCTCTGAAACCATGCAGCAGAATAAGGCTGCAGCAATATTTGCGCATTGTACAGTTCCCAAGGCTCTCGTTTGTGCAACCACCTGAGCCCTTGCACCAATGACGTTAGCCACAAGGGCTTCCAGTTCATCCATATGCAGTAGTCAGTGGCTGGGAACACTGAACCAGTTCGATGAATGCCCACTTCCAGGCAACCACATGACATATATTCTTCAAAGGTGATTTGAAGGAGAAGGTAGATTTTGAGAGAGGCAGCTGGGAAATTACAGCTATCGTCTGCAGACTCTGGAGAAAATCACAGAATGATAGACTACTTTATTCACTTCTGTTTATTTTGACCAGGCTCATACGTTTACTTCTTCTGAATGTACATAATGATCTTCAGCAGGCCATGTTGCAGTTCGAATATTTGGGTGGAAATCCTACGTGACCACTAAGGATAACACAACGAAAGATCTGACTTAAAAGGTGCAGAAAGAAACAATTTGAAATGCCCTTTTCAAAACATTGTATTTAATTGCTTAATTCCTCGCTTCTCTGATCAGACAGCAAACAGCAGTGTGTGTGAAATAAAGAATTTGGGGAAGGAAACTTCTGTTCTTTGGTATTGATATTGGTATTTTTTTATTGTCACTTGTACCGAGGTACAGTGAAAAACTTGTCTTGCATATTGTTCGTACAGATCAATTCATTACACAGTG
>JAUZTB010000135.1:69654740-69665007 GCA_034780895.1 Rhynchobatus australiae
CAGATACACTGCAAAAGAATGAAAATATTTATTTCCTCTACCTTTCTAATAATGATACTATTTTCTAAACAAGAAAAATATATGATAGAGAAACACAATACCTTTACCTGCCATCAGTGAACCTTGCTTTCACATTCTCACTACCCAATCAGATAAATGGATATTAGATTTTCCATATGTCATTGGATATGCAAATTTTAAAAACTCCAATTAGAAAACAACTTGCCCAAACAGATTAATATGATGGAGGTTTTAGTTGACAATTATTAGTTTACAAAGATTCAAAATATTGAATCAGTGATGAGCTGCTGAATGAGAGGTTCACTGCACATCTTCCTGTCATCATTATCTACTGTTCAGAAATATATAATGAGAATATACAGCATTATTTAACTTCCTTGTATAATTTGTATATTTGGGTTTAAATTTTAAAAGAAACCGTCATTGAAATATTAAAACAAAGGCAAAGGATATGTTTTGAAATTTCTGAGTGGCAAAAAAAAGGACAGGATATATAAATATTTGAATAGACAGGGCCTGATTAGGGATAGTCAACATGGCTTTGTGCGTGGTAGATTATGTCTAGCCAACCTCATAGAATTTTTCGAAGAGGTTACCAAGAAAGTCAATGAGGGAAAGGCAGTGGACATTGTCTACATGGACTTTAGCAAGGCCTTTGACAAAGTCCCACATGGGAGACTAATCCAGAGGTTAAGTCACTTGGCATTCAGGATGGAGTAGTCAATGGGATTCAACATTGGCTTAGCGGGAGAAGCCAGAGAGTGGTAGTAGACGGTTGTCTGATTGGAGGCCTGTGACTAGTGGTGTGCCGCAGGGATCGATGCTGAGTCTGTTGTTTTTTATCATCTATATTAACAATTTAGATGATAATGCAGTAAACTGGATCAGCAAATTTGCGCATGTCACCAAGATTGGGGGCGTAGTGACCGGCTAGGTAAATGGGCTAAAAAATGGCAAATGAAATTTAATGCAGACAAGTGTGAGGTGATGCATCTTGGGAGGACAAACCAGGGTAAGACTTACACAGTGAACAGTAGAGCTCTGAGGGGTGCGGTAGAACAAAGGGATCTGGGAATACAGATCCATAGTCCCTTGAAAGTTGTGTTACAGGTAGATAGGGTCGTAAAGAGAGCTTTTGGTAGCTTGGCCTTCATAAATCAGGGCATTGAGTAGAGGAGTTGGGATGTTATGTTGAAGTTGTACAAGACGTTGGTAAGGCTGAATTTAGAGTACTGTGTGCAGTTCTGGTCATCTACCTACAGGAAAGATATCAATAAGGTTGAAAGAGTGCCGAGATGTTGCCGGGATTTGAGGACTTGAGTTACAGGGAAAGTTTGAATAGGTTGGGACCTTATTCCTTGGAGCGCAAGAGAATGAGGGGAGATCTGATAGAGGTATACAGAATTATAAGAGGTATAGATAGGGTGAATGCATGCAAGCTTTTTCCTCAAAGGTTGGGTGAGACTAGAACTAAAGGGCATAGGTTTAGGGTGAAAAGTGGAATATTAAAGGGGAATCTGAGGGGAAACTTCTTCACTCAGAGGGTGGTGTGAATGTGGAATGAGCTGCCACCAGAAGTGGTAGATGCAGTTCATTTGTAACATTTAAGAGAAGCTTAGGTAGGTACATAGATGGGAGGGGTTCGGAAGGATATGGTCCAGGTGCAGGTAGATGAGACTAGACAGACGATCAGGCAGCATGGACTAGATGGGCCAAACAGCCTTTTTTGTGCTGTAGTGCTCTATGACTCTATGACTAATGTAATTTTGCCCTGTGGGAAAAAGTAAATTTGCAGTTTGAAATATGTTGGAAATAAGATGGTTCAAGTTTCACCAGAACAATTGTTAATGTCTGTCAATCTCACATAAAGAACAACCATTAATGTTTGTCAATCTCACATAAATTATACCATTACCATTGGAAGAATGGCCAAATATATTTGTGAAGGAATCAGATAATGTATATTCAGAAGAATGTGGGATATAAGCTTGAGAACGCTGGATTTCTTCATTCTTATGCCCAGTTTTGTTGTAAGTAGCTCGCTGGTTATGCCCATGCCTCAGAGTCATCATTATGAGTATTTGGAGAGAGAAATTTGTGCTCAGTAACGTGTTAAACTTGTGTGGACTGTAGCAGCAGTGAGCTGTATTCTGTTTTATTAAAGCTCACTGACTTCTATATTAAATATGCACATTTGATGCAAGAAACTAAAATTTTTGCCTGTGCTCTTTGTTTATAATCATGAAGTCATAGAATTATACAGCACAGAAACTGGCCCTTTGACCTACCATGTCCATGCAGACCTTTTTGTCTATCTACACAAATCCCCCTTTGCAATTATCTTTCTATGTCTTGCCTATTTAAGTGTCTGTCTAAGTGCTTTAGTATTATTGAAGATATCAATGTTTCACCTGAAATTTTTATTAAACCTGGACATAATATTTTGTCTGTAAAACCAGTCTGTGTAAAATCGAAAGCTTGCGTAAACAAAAAGACATTTTTAACCATGCAAATGCATGCTAGCTAGAATGGTTCTTTATAATTTATGGGTGTCTTACATTGATTTTTTATAAATATCAAGCTATTTATTGGTTAATAGTAACAGCCTGAGTAGGTTTTTATGTACTTCATGGGTGGGGATGGGAAATAAACAGTTATGTGACTTTTCCTTGAATGGAAAATCTCCAAAGAAAAACTTAATTTAATCACAAAATTAAGGTGTTTTCCCTTTTAAAATCACAAACTTGCTATAGCTTGGCAGTGTGTCCAGTTAGGTAAGCACAAGCACTTTAGACATTTTGAGGACAAATATACAGCTTACAAGAGAGAGATGTTTAATTCAGCCACAAACTGCAAGCTAATTTTCTGTTTCTAAAAGATACTGTTGCCAGAAGATTGGATAATGAGAAATTATGCTTACTTTGTACAAACATGGTTCAGGCTATAGTTAACCACACTACTGACTGAGAGCACTAGCAGCAGAAAGCAAAGCAAGACTGAAGTTAAATTTCTTTTGTAACTTGCACCTTGCTCATTAGTACCAGAGCTTAGAGACACACATATACAAATGGTTCCGAACTGCACTCCTGCCCAATAAATGTGAGAGTGTTCACTTCCTTAAAACAAAAACAAAAATCTACAGGAATTTTATAAAAGTTCCAGGAAGTACAACTGAGCTTGTAGACACTTGCAAGAGTTTA
Organism: Rhynchobatus australiae; assembly: GCA_034780895.1. Taxonomy (NCBI): domain Eukaryota; kingdom Metazoa; phylum Chordata; class Chondrichthyes; order Rhinopristiformes; family Rhynchobatidae; genus Rhynchobatus; species Rhynchobatus australiae. Next base: position 69,657,962 of record JAUZTB010000135.1, read on the forward strand.
AGACTTGATACTGCAAGTATAAGGCTATTTTTGCTTCCCTGCAGATGTGAACCTTTATGTAATGATACAATTGTACCCTGTGTGACCCAAACCTAACTCAGTCACACAGATGAAAAGATTACAGTGTAAAGTAGCCACTGCTATCACTTTAATAAACTAAATGCAGGAGGAAAATCAACATGAAACAATGTCAAGACACTATAATAAAACCTGTTAAGTGCCAGGAGATTTTACTCTATTATTTCATTATCTCTCATGAGTAGTGAGTACGAAGATAAGTGCTTTCACATACCTGCGATGTGATGCATAATTTCCAGTTACGTGGCCACTACCATCACAGCCTGGGGTAGGGCAACTGTGAAACATAAACATGAACATATAGTCACACCAACAACACTAGCAAGAGTACGTTGGCCTTTAAAGTGCCTTTCAGTTTCAGAACAATGCAAGGCACTGTTATAGGAAAACACTGTTGCCAATTTGTTTATGAAATGATGAACATAAATTAGCTTTCTGAACTGAACTTTAAGTTAAATGATTTGTACAGTAAAGACATGTTGCTTCCAGAGTTCTCCTCAGTTCCTCCCTATAAAACCACAACCAAAACACTGATTTAACTGCACTGCGATGATATCTTTTTTCAGCAGCACTGCAGATTTGAGTTATAAACTTCAACAAAAACTTTCTCCCAATTGTTTGGTGACTATACATGCTCATAATCTGATGTACTGTATATTACTTGAGCATTCTTTTTTAAAATTCGTCTGCATCCTCCCAATTAACTTCCAGAGCACATGGAAAAAATGTTTTTTTTTAATGTTACGGGTGGTTGAAGGGAAAAGAGGTATTTGACAGACATAACTTACCTTCCTTGAGCTAGGTTTAGCATTTGAGATGTCAAATTTAATTTGAGATCGTAAGTGAAGAATTAATAGAATAAGAGTTAATAGTAGAAGCATAAAAGTGAAGAATTGATGGCCTTTAAATTTAACTTTATGCAAATTTTATGTACTCTGTGACTGAATTGAGTTGTAGGATTAATTGGTGAATGCTGTTGAGTATGTCAGCCATGAAATATAACTATGGATCACATGCTCCCATGAGCATTTGAAGCCCGTCGGGTGTGCATTAGTGATGCCAATCCTAGTCCAAAACACTATTGACATCACTGCAGCAACAATGTGCATAAATGACAACTGGGCAGCAAGCAGAAATGCAAATGCAAAAAGGAGATGCAAGTGCTGGAGCACTTATTAAAGGCAAAAGCTTTACCAGCATAATTGTTGGTGAGTCCATGTCAAAAGACATGAGTAAGTTCACCTCCAGTGCAACAACTGGTCAAATTTCAGTACATTATTCAGATGAGGCAATCTACTTATTTTCTGGGGGAGGTGTTTGATTATCTTTCTGGTTGTTTTGCTCTGATTCTATAATCTCCAATGCAGTATCAGAGTTGCTAGATCCCTGCTCTTGTTCCCTGGCACTGCTCACAAAGGTACCAAAGTCACCACACTAATTCCAGCAGCGTTTCGATTTGAGAGCTGTTGCTTGTGGAGGTGCAACGAAGGTCAGATACTGTGCAGGTTTGTCTGTAGATCAGGCATAACTGGAGATGATATGTGCAATATGTGCAACAGGGCAAAAGAACCATGAAGTGCAAGGCTTATGCTCACTTGCATAAAAGTCACTCTCCAACTGGCTTGGATAAAACTGTTATGAACTGTCTGTGTATTTCCGTGGAAGGTAGAAGTTATAGGCTGATATTTCTATCAGAAATATAAACTGAAATGTTCAGCTATTGTCCAGGTTCAGACTTTATAGATTTACTAAAATTATTCCAGGGGTGAGGGGCTGCAACTACATGGAATGACTGGAAAAGGCTGGGGTTGCTCTCTTTGGAGCAGAGGAAGCTGATGGAGGTATTTAAAATCATGAAGGATGTAGGTAGAGTAGATAGAGAGAAGCTGTTCCCCTTGAGAGTGGGGTTAAGAGCTAGGGGACATAGAATGAAGGCAATAGTCAAATGAACCAAAAGTCACATAAAGCAAAGCCCTTTTATCCAATGAGTGGTCAGAGTCTGGAATTTACTACAAAGGCAAAAATGGAGGCTCACTCATAATGTTGAGCTGGATAAGTGTTTGACAGAAAAGAACTTGCTGGACTATGGGAAGAGAGAAAGGAAATGGAGCTAGATGGATTACACTAATGTGGCTAACAAGCCTCATGGCTTCCTTCCATTCTGTAAACATTCTGAGATTTTATGACCCTTGACTTATGTGCAAGTTTTTGCTGCATGCACAGATAGAGAATAAATGGTGTACTGCAACTTACGTAATAAGCTCCTTCTTCGAGTCCTTGTTTGGAACTTTGGACTGAGGACTAGGAATAGTAACCTCACCAGGATATCTCCTCTCTTCCATTCCTTCCTCTGGACCAATGTCTTCTTTCTGTAAGTATAATAAATGAGATAACATTAAGGTGGAGATTTGGTCTGGGTGCTATCAGCCATTCCAGCACACAAAATGATACTCTATTCAGGAAGGGATATTTCTTTTATGTGTTATCTGTTCAAACCCAAATCTACATAATTGATCGCAAAATCTGACAAGGACCAGCACTATTGGACTACATGTTAAAATATAATCACTTTAATAAAATTTCTTCAATGAGAATTTCTCAATATATTTAAGGGTAGTGACATCAATTACTTGCTTTTACATGGCTATAATGTAATAACTTATTCCATGTCACAGAAGCTTTCTCAAACAAAAGTCAACACTGATAAGTGAGACCATGGGGGTTGAGAATTTAAAAACTGTGACTTTGCTGAACTGGTGCCAATGTCAGTCAGCAGGCACAAGTGTGGTAATGAGTGGGGCATTTTGGCAGTTAGGGGACAGCATCAATCGCATCATTGAATTACAGCATCAATCCACCCCATGAGTAATTCTATGTAAATTACTAATAATGAGTTTTTAAAAAAAGATACAAAATTATTTTCTAATTCGATTGCAGTCAGTCAAATCTTCAAAAGTAGCTGCTGGCTGCTCTTGCCTAAAAAATCCAGCTTAATCTTTGTGTCCTTGTTGAAAGACTTAAAAAAAACAAATGCAAATAGCAAGAAGTCCCAGTCATGTTTGATTTCCCTGGAGCTGCTGCTAGNNNNGTGGGTGGAATCTGCTTTTGGTGGAAAGTTTTTAATAGTAGCTAAAAAGATTGCTGAAACTCCAGTTGAAGCAATTGTAATTTGCAGCTCAAGTTCTACTATGTTTTGTGTAATGTCAGAGAAATTGTGCCAAGGAAGGTGCAAGCAGTTGGAAATTCCAGGCCTATATAACAATATGGAACCAGTTTAACACCATTCATGAACAGTACATGCTTCAAAGTGGGTAGATGATGGAAGAATGATACATATCAGACAGCAACTAGACTTTCATGTGTGCTCGCTAATGCTACTAATCAACTTGTGTAAAGTAATGGTCAAGGCCAGTAGCCTTTTGATTATTCTTACAATAAGTTCTGACCCTATAGGCTGCGACTTAGTCTGTAACATAAAGGTTTAAATCATATAATTTAACTTAAAATTCAAGTGGAAAGTTGTGGTTGCAGAAAAATAGTGAAAATGAATACATCGGAAGTAATGGATTGCAGTTGTACTTTCCAGACCGGACTTCTGCTACCACTGCTTCGATGGAAACAATGGATAACAAAATCTCCGCAAGAGCTTGCTTTCGCAAATGATTCCGTTAGAAAGTTAACAGTTAACCAACACCAGAGCGCCTGACAACAGCAAATCACAAGTCTGCGCAGACTTCATAAATGATCAAAAAGAAAGACTTTTGAGTTACCTCTTTATCCTCTTCCTTGTGTATTTGTGCTTTAGTGTAGTTAACAGGTGCATCCCATCCTTCTTGTTCGCACAGTGCTTGGTAGTACTGAGGAGTTATCAAGATACTGTTTAGGTACGGTGGGGGAGATTCTGGTGTGGTTACTGCAGAACCGAGAGTGGTGACTTTGTCCCGGTTTCTATTTTTGTTCATGCTTAAGTCAAGAGTTCCATTTTCATCCACTTCTATATCTGTGTTCTGCATTAAAAGATGCCCACAACTATTATTATTTGACATATGTATGTGATCCACAGTACTCTATTAAAGGGGGATCTACTGTACTTTATTAGAGGGGTTTACACTACTTTGAAGATTATTTTTCAAAGGTCAGTCAGCAGTGTGGAGATACAGCTTTTGCATGTTACTTTTAATGGAAATTTAATCTGTCAGAACTCAAAAGTTTGCAAAAAACCTCTGATCCTTCAATAAGGCTTTAAAAGTAACTATTTTTGTAGCAAGTTCTGGCATTGAGGCATTTCTAAAGTCTTGATCTCACAATTACAATGCAAGTGGTATTGAAAATGAGTACTGAGAAAAAGATTTGCTTTCAGTTTTCAAAGCATGATGTGAACAGACATTTGGTTATTATGGTTTACACTTAGTTTCTTTGCTGGATGTCATCTAAACCTCTAAATTACTGTTTGCACCCATGCCCCCAGCTTCTTCTGATCCAGGGAAAATAAACCCAGCCTCATAACTGAAATGCTCCATCTCAGGCAATATTCTGGTGAATCTCCTCTGCACCCTCTTTGATGCAATTACATCCTTCCTATAGTGTGGTGACCAGAACTGTACACAGTACTCCAACTGTGGTAATAACCAATGACTTAGAAAGTTGTTTCATAACCTCCTGGGCTTAAATTCTGTGCCTCGGCTAGTATCTCACATGCCTTCTTCGCTACCTTACCTACCTGTGTTGCCACCTTCAGGGATCCTTGGACTTTTACACCAAGGTTCATCTGTTCCTCAACATTCCCTAAGGCCCTCCCATTCATTGTGTATGCCCTATACAGGCACCCCCTGCCTTATGAAAGGATTGTGTTCCTGGAAAACCATCCGTATTGAGATTTTCAGTAACATTAAGTCTCGTGTTATAAACAGAGATGAGTTCCCATGGGACACTTTTATCTCACATTAAACCATTTTGTCAGTGATGAAAAAGTGACCCACTTCTGTTATTTGACAGATGATGCCAATATTAGACTTAGGGGACGAACATGGCTCATGCAAAAGAAACAACAAGTTGGCGTCAGTTTTTATTTTTAGTCATGCAATACTGTGGGGCAATGACACTTGGATATGATGTCACGGTGTCAATTAGGTTGGCAGTCCCAGCCAAGTCGCCCCCTTTGCCAAATCCTCTCCTGTCTGAAGACTTGTGAACAGATGTCTCAGGGTGCAGCGCCGCCGCGCCCTTCATCTGTGAGGCATTTTCTCTGCCACACAAGGCTCGTGCAATAGTAAAGGATATTGGAAGTGGGGAGACCAGCGAAAGGGATGGGATTCAAGGATCAAGCTTCATAGGAGAAAGGTGGTGTAGAAGAAGATTGGGGGGGATAATGTGTTTAAAGTGCGGTGACTTAGTGAAAGTGGAATATAGGCCAAGGGATTACTTTAAGGTGCTCACTATGGCTACTATGGCTCCCCACTATGCAGAGAAAACACCTTGCAGATGATGAGTGCGGTGGTGCTGCACACAGAGATGTCTGTTCACATGTCCTTGGACAAAAATTGCTGCTTCTTTTCTTTGTGTTTATTTATATATTTTTTTCCCCACTTCTGTAAGAGCGAATTTTACTCTGTATCTCAAATATTTGGGTGGCAATTTGTGAATTCTGTCTGGGCAAATATCCATAACCCAAACAGCTGTAATGCCGGGGGTGGGGGTTGGGAGGGGCGGTGTGTGGGGGCACTCGCCTGTACTAATTAGTTCTCCCAAAGTGCATCTCATCACACTTATAGGATTAAATTCTGCCTGCCATTGCTTGCTCATCATACCAGCTGAGCAATATTATTCTGCAGCCCAGGACGTGTATAGGCGGCACAGTAGTGTACAGGCGGCACCATAGTGTAGCGGTCAACATAATGCTATTACAGCGCCAGCGACCTGGATTCAATTCCGCTGCTGTCTGTGAGGAGTTTGTATGTCCTCCCTGCGTCTGCGTGGGTTTCCTCCGGGTGCTCCGGTTTCCTCCCACATTCCAGAGATGTACGGGTTAGGAGCTGTGGGCATGCTATGTTGGCGCCGGAAGAGTGGTGACACATGCGGGCTGCCCCCAGCACATTCTCAGTAACGCAAAAAGACCATTTTCGCATTTCACTGTGTTTCGATGTACGTGTGACTGATGAATAAATATCTTATCTATCTTTCTATCAACAACACTGCAGATTTTTGTGTCATCTGCAAACTTGCCAATTAAACCTCCTACATTCATATCCAAATTGATAATATATATAACAAACAGTAGGGATCCCAGAATTGATCCCTGTCACAGGCTTCCAATCACAGAAACAATCCTCTACCATCACCTTCTGCCTCCTATTACCAATTACCTTTTGGAGCAGTCTCCCATGTGGGATCTTGTTAAAGGCCTTCCTGAAGTCTATGTAGACTACATCATCTGCACTGCTCATATCAATACATTTTGTGATCTCCTCAAAGAATTCAATCAAATTAGTCAGACAGGATCTCCTCCAACCAAAACCATGCCCGCTATCTTTAATTAATCCATGCCTTTCTAAATACACATTAATCTTGTACCTCAGCACTTTTTAAATAAATTCCCTGCTACTGATGTTAGACTCATAGGCCTGTAATTGCCCAGTTTATCCCTGCTGCCCTCCTGGAACAAGGTATCACATTTGCAGTTCTCTAATCATTTGGTAACTCATCTGTGACAGGGAGATCAGACAAGGGTCTTTGTAGGAGTGAGGTTGCTACTTTGGGGTATGGCACTATGTGCTCCAGTTTTTAGACCTATGTTTTATTCATGCAGTTCTGTGTCATGTGTTCATATCATTTCAAAATACATCATTTTGAAGATTTAAAAATCTCTTTTGGGGGCCCAGCAATCCTCTCTTGCCGTCCATCGCAGCCTGGGATATACCTGTCATGGTTCTGAGTACTGGCCCTCAATTTGGCTCCTTAGATGCCTTGTT
>JAUZTB010000135.1:70140565-70151936 GCA_034780895.1 Rhynchobatus australiae
GCCATACCAAGCCGTGATGCATCTGGTTAGGATGTTTCCTATGGTGCTTTGCAAAAAATTGGTGAGGGTCAAAGGGTCATGCCAGATTTTTTTAGCCTCCTGAGGAAGTAGAAGCGCTGATGAGCTTCCTTGGCCGTGGCGTCAACGTAGTTGGAGCAGGACAGGCTATTGGTGATGCTGACTCCAAGGAACTTGAAACTCTCAACCCTCTTGACCTCAGCATTGTTGATATGAACCGGAGCATGTGCATTGCCCCCCTTCCTGAAGTCAATGACCAGCTCTTTCATTTTCCTGACATTGAGGGAAAGGTTGTTGTCACGACACCATGTTACTAGGCTCTCTATCTCCTTCCTGTACTCTGACTCATTGTTATTTGTGATATGGCCCACAACAGTGGTATCATCTGCAAACTTGTAGGTACAGTTAGAGCAGAATCTGGCCACACAATCGTGAGTGTATAGGGAGTAGATATTTCTGCCTATCCTTAATGATTGTGGTCTGTTGGTCAGGAAGTCAAGGATTGATTTGTAAAAGGGGGTGTTGAGTCCCAGGTTTAGGAGTTTGGAGATGACTTTGCTTGCGATTATAGTATTGAAAGCGAAGTTGTAGTTAATAAACAATGGTCTAACGCAGGTGTCTTTACTGTCCAGATACTCCAGAGATGAGTGTATGGCCAGGGAGATGGCATCCAACATAGACCTGTCTTGGTAGTAGGTGAATTGCAGTGAGTTGAGGTTGTCTGGGAGGTTGGAGTTAATGCGTGCTGTGATCAACCTCTCAAAGCTCTTCATGTGGTGGATATCAGAGCCACAAGGCAATCATCAGTAAGGCATGTTACCTTATTTTTGTCAGGTCTTCTTAAAGCAGGTGGGATCCTCAAATTGAAGGAGGGAACAGTTAAGACATATCTGCAAATACCCTGCCAGCTGATCTGTGCAGGATCTAAGTACATGGCCAGGGACACCATCTGAGCCCAATGCTTTCTATGGGTTCACTCTCCGGTAGACTGATCTTACGTCCACAATGGTGACTGTGGGTTCAGGTGCATCGGAGGCTGTTGGGGTGGGTGGTGACATTCCAATCCCCTTCTGCTCAAACTTCAAATTATCATTTCATTGTTTTGTAGAAAAAAAAACAACTAGATGCAGACAAATGTATAAAGGCAAGAAGTTATTTCAACTGATTTTAAAGGAAAGAAAAATCACAAGGGCAGTATATCATTTCACTTTAGGGTCATTCCAAGTTGACACTGAAGACATTAGCCACATTTTCTTTTTACACTGTGCAGCATCACATCTGAGAAGTGTCAGAGGCTGTATTCTCAAGGACACATGAATTCATCTCCCTCTCCTTTGGTACAGGGAGCATGTGTGCAAGGAGTTGCAAATATTGTGTATTCCTGATTGTGCACAGTCTAATTGCCTCTGCCCATATACATTAAGAGCTTCAAAGTAGAATGCTAAGCACACCCAGAACCATAACAAGTTGCATTTCCTAAATTCAAGTCATTTGCGACAAAGGTCAGGAAATTCTTATGGACAATGCAACACACCCAGAGAGCTGACGTGACACATTCGTACCATACCAGTTAGAAATACCCATTGTAAGCTGGACATCATACCAGACCAACAGATGTCTGCTGCTGGACAGGGGCTGTCATCTATCTCACTTGACTCTAGTAAGAGCACCATACGCAGTAGCAGAACGCATTTATAGAAATTGATTATGTATTTTCAAAACAGCCACACAATGCTGTTGATCATTTTATCAATATGCTGATGCAAGGACTCTGCTGCTGAGACCACTCCGGGACTATGGTCCACAGATGGTCTCTCAGTTCATGGTATTTTGCCATACTAGTCACGACCTGCTCGTTATGCAGCTTCAGCCTCTATCAGCTACTGCTGTTCAGCAGGAAAAACTGGAGGAGGAAAAGCAAAGGGATGATGTGATAATGGGAGGCCCTTTCCATCTGTGCCATAAGGGATCAAATGTTTTCCAGTTCCAGTTAGGAACCCAAGCCTGAGCTGGACCCAATTTATTAATAACTTCATTCACCTTGAGTATACATGCGAGGCCATTAAATATTTTGCAGCACTGGCTCCAAGTCCTTGGATTTAGACCTTGAGTGTGACCTCCCGCTATTGCTATTATATTATTGACTTGCTGTGCATCTGGGACCCCTGCAAGTGGAAGACCAACAACAAACATTTGCATAATCACATTCATTTCAGGATGACCAGAGTTCTTATATTCAGTGAAGGACATATAAAGTGTAGTCACTGATATAATTTAAGGAATGCACCAACCAATTTGTGCAGATCAAGCTCCCTGTAAATAATAAGATGAAAAAGTTGCTGAAATATATTTTATTGGTGCTTATTAACTCATACACTGGGGATAACATCCCCGGATCTTCTAAAAAGATTCAAAGAGAATTTTTGTCTGAGAAAGTAGACAAGATCTCAGTTTAACAATTGAATCTCTCATCGCACAACACTCCCAACCCTAGGTCTTCATGTTTAAGTTTCTGGAGTGGGAGTTAGACCCACAATCTTTGTGGGCTTCAGAGGCAAAACTACTACCAAGTGACTCAGCAGGGAACTTCTCTTCTTCACTCTGTTTATGGCATCCATAGGAATCAGGGTGCCAGCTTCTGCTCTCTGCCATGGCTTCCACCAACTTTGTCAGATCTGTGAATTGACTTGCTCTTTCAGCTAAATGCCAAAGAGCACTTTCCTTTTAAAAAAACAGTTTCAATCAGCATTCACTTATATCAAAGTAGGCACTCACAAAATTTCACTCAGTGGTGGTACACTTAGGCAATAAACTGTACTGATGATTGTCGTGACTGTGAAGGAACATGTAAATAATCTTTACTCAACAATGACAAGCAAGCATTCTCTTGGCTGTGCTCTCTTGGAGACACCCAGCAGTACAGTGATTTTTTTTAACTTAATAAGTGATTAAGTGAACAATAAGTGATTAAATATGGTTTCAATGGTTATAATAATATACTTTACTTCAACATTTTGGATGTAGACAGATAACCTTGCAGAATTACATATTTACAATGGGAATGCATTTCACTTGATATGAATATTCAGATATCAGTGGCTTGTTCGAGGGATTCTGAGCACAAAACATTAGATGCCCAAACTATACTTCTTTGGCTACTGTGTTCAAGGATGGCTCCCTGGATACACAAACAGCCAGAATATTAATTGACAAAACAGACATGTCCTGAACTATGTATTAAGTGGTAGAGGTATGGCTTTAATGAAATGTTAATACAGGAGATGGCCATTTCGTTCCTTCCTTGATCTCATCATGGGGATTTCAATGAGAGCTGAGTAACAGAAACATTTATTATTTGTCTTCCCCTGCATAGCTATAATGCTGCAGAATCAGAATGTCTCACACCCAAGGCTATTTCCATTGCCTTTAAAGTGTCAAAGGATGTTACACTGTGAACAGAATGTTTATTTGAAGACCAGTTGTCTGTTGTATTAACTGGCTGCTAAACTTAACCCAAAGTTCCCGAAAGATGACTCACACCTACCAATCCCAACAATGATACTGAAACCATGACAATGAAGAGGAAAGTGAAAATTTAGTGTTTTTCTTTGAAGAAAGTGCCACATGACTCACCCTCATTGCAAACCTGGCAGCCATTTTTCACTGCTATCCAAGCAAGATACTATACACATTGTTAAGCCCCCTCTATTGTTTGATTACCAAAGATCCAGTTTTAAGTACAATTCTCACATTTGACCTCACACAAATATGTTAATATCATTAATTCATTTAATAAAGAAGAACAGGAAAAAAATGAATAGTTTTGTTTAAACCACATTGTGGGGAGATGCACAGGCACCTTCACAGATGCCGATTAAAGTTCATTGCCTCTTCTTATGTCCTGTGTAATATTATTCAGATGACCTACTTAGTATCATTGTACTGATTGATCACCGTTTTTTGGTGAAAATATCAACAATTCCATCATACAAAGGACTGCTTTTGTACCAAATATCTCTCCCGATTATGACACTGGAAATGTTGAAATTTGTAAATTGGTTTATTGAAAAACTGTTTTGCATGCTGTCCATACAGACCATTTCATTACAATAGTGCATTGAGGTAGTACAAGGGAAAATAATAAGAGAATACAGAATAAGGTGTTACAGGTACAGAAAAAGTGCAGTGCAGGCAGATAATAAGGTGTAAAGCCATGATGAGGTAGATTATGCGGTCAAGAGTCCATCTTATCATACTAAGGAACCGTTCAATACTCTTATAACAGAGGGATAGAAGCTGTCCTTGATCCTGGTGGTATGTGCTTTCAGGCTTTTGTATCTTCTGCCCAATGGGAGGGGAGAGAAGAGAGAATGTCCAAGGTGGATGGGGTCTTTGATTATGTTGTCTGCTTTACCAAAGCAGCAAGAAGTGTAGGGAGAGTCCATAGAGGGAGGCTGGTTTCTGTGATGTGCTGAGCTGTGTCCACAACTCTGTTGTGAGAAATGGTTCTTTGGGGTCTCAAAGGTGGAGGACTCTGGACACAGTCTATGGGTTTTGAAAAATGATTTAATCACAAAGACAAATGTGGGAACAGAATAAATGGAAATGGATGTACACTTGTGTATACACACACACACCAAACTGATTACAAATGATCAGGGTAAACACAATACGATGCCTGAACACCCTGACTCTGGACAAGCATCAGCTCTACGCTATCAAGAGTGTGTACTAACGAGTGGACGGGGCCAGACCTTGAGTGACAGTGGTGTCACTTTCGACCAATGCTCAGTCACGTCACGTGGAAGCCATGACCTTTCACACTACAAACGCTCTGTAATTTCTTGCAGTCGTGGGCAGAGCAGTTGTCATACCAAACCATGATGCATCCAGATAGGATGCTTTCTATGGTTCATCAATAGAAACTGATGAGTGTTAAAGGGGACATGCCAAATTTCTTTAGCCTCCCGAGGAAGTAGAGACACTGGTGATCTTTTTAGGCCCAAGTGTCTACGTGGTTAAACTAGGACAGGCTATTGGTGATGTTCACTCCTGGGAACTTGAAGCCCTCAACCTTCTCAACCTCAGCGCCTTTGATGTAGACAGGAGTATGTGCACAACCACCACCCCAACCACCCCTCCCCCACCTTCCTGAAATCAATGACCAGCTCTCTTGTTTTGCTGACATTGAGGGAAAAGTTGTTGTCATGACACCATGTCACTAGGCTCTCTATCTCCTTCCTGTACTCTAACATTGTTATTTGAGATATGGCCCGCTACAGTGATATCATCTGCAAACTTGTACATGGAGCTAGAGCAGAATCTGGGCATGCAGTCACGAGTGGAGGGGGTAGAGTAAGGGGCTGAGGATGCAGCCTTGTGGGGCACCAGTGTTGAAGATAACTAGAGTGGAGGTGTTGGTGCTTATCCCTCTATGTTAAAATTGGTTAATACCAGTGCTAAAATTGCAAATGGATTCAACACAAAAACATTAACATTTGTGACAACAATTTCTACCTTTAAGTTCTATCGGACCATTTTTAAAGTAATAGGACCAACCATCTGTAACTTACAATGAACATAGTATTATTAAGATCAAAAAACAAACCAGAGTTCTATATATGTAATTTGAAAATCTTTTTACAGTGATGCCCTCTTATGACTAAGCCTCAAGAAAATAACCATAAAGTATTACATAACCATCAAGGGCAAAACTAATGAATAGAAGTTTGTCGCTTAAAAATAACTTTTGCTGCTCCTGCTCCAATAATCAACAAGTTCAAGGCTGATCTTCTGTCTTATCACCACTTACCAAGTCCTAGTTCCTTCATTCCATTAATTTCCAAACATTCATTAATCTCAGTTTTGAATGAAATAAAATGGCTGTGCCTCCACAACTATCTGTGTTAGAGAATTCCAAAGGCTCGCCATTCTTTCACAGAAAACACTTACATTCCTTTCAGTCCTGGGTAGCCCCTTACTTAGACACTATGACTCCTCATCTAGTTTCTTCAGGTGGAGAAATATTCCCTTGCATCTACCCCTTAGGTATCTTGTACATTTCATTGAAGTCAACGCTTAGATATGACTTTGGCCAATGGAGAGCTTCCCCTTCATTTCTTTTGGTCTCGATTTAATTTGGGCTGCTTGATGCCACATTCAGTCAAATTCTGGTTTCAAGAGTGAAGGATTCCATGTTACAGTTAATCTCCTTGGTAGAGAAAAAGATAACAGGAGGCAACAGTTTTTTTTTTGATCATGGGGGCTTGGATAGTGTTAATAAATGACTGAAGCATTGATAATTAGTGAGCAGAGATACAAAAGTGCTTGGCAAAAGACACAGAAGTGATATGAGGGGGAAAAAAAACATTTTACCCAATGAATGGACTTGGAGAGTACAACTTGAAGGGGATACAGACTGAATAGTCACCTTCTTGTCATCAGTCCCTTGGGATTGAGGATGACTTGCTTCCACTTTCGTTTTGTGTGTTCTTAGGTGACTCATGAGGCCAAGATGGGGACTGCAGACTCTTCCACAGATGGGGCAGGAAGTGACTGACTGGCATGTGGGTGTGAAGTCTGTCATTTATGCAGAGCTTCTGTACATTCCCAGTACCTCCAGGTCCTCAATTCCATCTCAAATACTCCTCCAAATCAAGGGCAAGAGGCTCTCAGAGTTACTGCATTTTTTTCAAGGAGGATTTGTGCACATCCTTGGATCATCTACTCTGCCTGCCCAGCAATTATTTTCAAAGTGGCCTTGAATCTTTCCTTCTGTCCATTTGGGGATTTCCTCCCATGAAAGAACTCAGAACAGTGTGCCGGTTTCGGGAGTCTGGTGATGAGTATGTATAGAACATGTCTTGGCCACAGTAGCTGACTGAGATTACCTAAGGTGTCAGTGCTGGGGATCATGGCCAGGAAGAGATCACTGACATTGGTTCACTTATCCTTCCAGTGAGTGTGAAAGGATTTTGGGGAGACAGCATTGCTGATATTTTTCCAGTGTCTTGAGATGTCTGCCGGTTTCAGAAGCATAAAAGAGGACAGGGAATACAGCTGCCCGGTAGACCATATGTTTTGTGCCTAGTCTTAGTTGTTTTCAAAAGGGAACCGGATAAATACTTGAAGGAAAATTACGGGGATCATAAGTCGCAGGAACAGAGCAGTGAAGTAACTGGAAAATTCTTCAAAACTGCTTGATTACGTGTAAGGTTAAATGGTTTCCCTTTGGTCTGACTCATATTATGATACAAAGAATATGTGGCAAAAACTGGGAAGTCATTCGGGATAATTCAGGTGAGGCAAGGAGGATGGGTGGGAAGGTGGGATAGTTTTTGCAAAGCACCTTCGCTGGCTCAACCGCATGTTTCTGAGATTCTGGTGGCTATTTCCGTGCTACTGTTCAGCTGCCTATCCCCAAAACAAGAAGTTGGCAGCTGGCCCAATGCTAGGAGTGAACACAGAGGAAACATTTGCCATCGGAGGAGGCAGGTGGGTTTTGCAAACGGTTTGCAGAGGGGAAAGGATGAAGAACATAGGAAAGAAAATTCTCTGACTATCCTTGTTAGCAACAGAGGGAGTTCAATGTGTTTGACTAGATGCAGTCTCACCAGCACTAGACAGCTGCTTTCAGTATTGGGGCACATGCAGTTGAATGTCATTGAAGGGGCATTTTTGTGGGGCCCAGAAGAAGATGAATATCTAAACCATAGAACCATTAAAATCACAGTTCAGTTTTTTATACATTCCACCATAAGCACCTAAGTCTCACATCTAAAATAGCACAACTTTCTATCTTTGGAGTGACAACTTTCCATCTTTGGAGTGTAAAACATCCATAATGTTGTTAAGGTGACACAGTTGTTGGTAGACCCCAAATATCTTTGAAGGTGATGTAAAGAATTAAAGTGCAATCTCTTCAATGTGGCAGGTTAAGCTTACAAAATATCCTTAATGTCACTGAAACAAATCAACTGAACTGGTGGTGAACTAAACACAACCATTTCCATTGCTAATCTGGTTTGCTTTTCTTCATCATCACTTGAACAAGCCCGGAAGCAAGTAAACTTCAAAAGGCAAATTCACTAAATTCCACATGAAAAGCAATTAGTTCATCTTAAAGTTGTGGGATTCCAATTACACCTTAGGAAAGGAAAATAAATTATCAGAAAGGGAAAAAAGAACAATCTGTTGCTAGTTATGAGAACATGGGGTAAAGAGAACACCCAAAATATTGAGGATAGGAACATTAATGATGAGGTTAAGCATGTGGCATGCTTAATATGTGAGATGCATGTAAATGTTATAGTAGAGCCACACCTGAGAATATTTATGAAACATTTCTCTAAGGGGAATTACTAGTGATTTTTGTTAGTGTGGTGATAAGGGGTGTGTTAGATGGAGCATGTATGAGTACATTAGTGCACTTTCTGTCTATGACTTTGGTTGATGCTTCCACTGACCTTGATAATACGCACGAGGACATTAATCTTCTTCCAGCACAGGAACCAGATTGTTGGGATGACCATCATGAGCATGTCTCTGCTTCTTTATTTCTGCCATGGAGGAGCACCTGAGCCCCCAAGTGCATGAAACTTCCCTCCAGTGGTCTACCTCTTTGAGCAGGATGCCGAAATCGGCATTGATGGAAGGGGGTAACCATTCCTGGGTGCTTGCAAAATTCATGCGTTTGGTGTATCTGAAGGTGCACAATTAATTCCAGCAGTGGCCGCTGGGAGTGACCAATTTTCTTTTAAGAGGTGCAAGCATGATGTGAGTTTACAGTTTTGGGATATAAATTCATCTTCAGTCACATGTGTGAAACATACAATATATTGGTGAATGTGCATTGTAGTCTGTTTCTGAAATCCAGTTTCATTGAAGAATCCGGGTTACATATCATAGATGTAGACCATCTTCTCACATCCTTCTACCTCCTCATTCTGTACTCTTCTTTAGGTAGAAGTGGTCTACTTGTGCCCTTTTTATTTCCCCATGCATTACAACATGACAATACTCTTGTGAGCTCCTTTCAGAGAACCACCAGACAGAACTCAGAATTTAATCCTGATAAGTGCAAGGTGATGTATTATGGGAAGTCGAATAGGGGTAAGACATTTACAATAAATGGCAGGACACCAAGGAATGTTGATGAACAGAGAGACCTTGTTATTCAGGTCCATAGGTCCCTGAAAGTGGTAACACAGGTAGATAGGTGGTGAAGATGGCATACGTCATCTTTGCTTTTGAAGGTCAGGGCACAGAATGTAGAACTGGGACATTATACTTCAACTTTACAAAACACAGGTTAGGCTACACTTGGAGTATTATGTGTATAGTCTGGTCTCCACACTCTATGAAGGATGGAATTATGCTGGAGCAAGTGGAGACAAGATTCACTGGAATATTGCCTGGATTGGAGGGCTTTAGTTATGGGGAGAGATTCATTAGGCTGGGTTTGTTTACCCTGGAGCAAAGGAGACTGGGATGACCAGATAGAAGTATATAAAATTATGAGAGGCACTGATATGGTAGATAGACAAAATCTTTTTTCCACTGACAAGTATATCAAAGAGAAAAGGGCATAGTTTTAAGATGAGAGGTAGGAATTTTAAAAGTAATCTGTTGGGGAGAGGGGTGCGGTCAGTTTTTTTTAAAACTCAGACTGTGGTTAATATCTGTAACATGCTGCCAGAGGAAGTGGTGGAATCAGGTACAATTGCTGCATTTAAGAGGCATTTAGACAGACACTTAACATGGCAAGGCATAGAAGGATATGGTCCTAATGGGGAAAATTGGATGGGCAAGAAGGTCAGCAGGGATGTGGTGACTTGAAGGACCTGTTTCTGTCCTGTACCACTCTAGGACAACCTCCCCAGGCCCTAGCTGATGTACTGCCAGAAAATGAAGTGACATGCATCACTGTATTTGACATGCACAGCCACCGGTTCAGATCCTGGGACTTCATAGTCAATAGAGGCAGGCTCTGTTGGTTGAGAGTCACTGACCACATGGTCTGATGTTATATACCAGTAGGTAAAGCCCAATCCATTTCCACAAAGGACAGGATTATACACCATTTTTTCTCTAGATCACTCAAGAAGGTTTTAAGATGGGGTAACCCAAAGGTGAAGACCGTGGATAATGGTAAAGGAGCTCCATGGAGCATTATCTGACTTGCATGAAATGTCTAGCAGGGTGGAAAACCCCAGCTCCAACCTTGCACATGGATGTGCTTTAAGCCTGGTGTCCACCCTTTCCAGCATAGATGTGATGTTCAGCTCCAGTTCAAAAGTCCACTTCAAAACTTAGTTCGGGGCAATGATGACCTCCACCTGTGCAGGCAGAACATCGCACACTTGGGTGTGTGACTGAAGCGTGGTCTGAACCAAGTGGCAAGCGTCGAAAATGATACAATCTCTGAGCTCCTTCTTCAAATGTGCAAAGTGAAGGAAATGTTGCTCTTGGCTCCTCTCCTCCAGACCCTGGTGGTGCTGGATCACAATTCATGCACCCATTTTGCTATTGACAGATGGAAGCCTTCAACCTTCAAAATGCTCAGGACATTCTAACATTGTTGCCATCCAAACTTTCCACATGCTTCACTCCAACAAGCTCTGCTCTGAATGACTCCCAAGAATAGATTAAAATAATTGATGATCCCCTGACATAACACAGGTGATCCCATGGCCTCACTACGTGGACCCGATTGCCTGTGTGTGGCCCAAACCATTTGTTCGCAGTGTATGGGTGAATTAGCTTCACAAGGAAAGCTTTAAGTATGATGAGTAACATCATCCCCATGTGCTCTGAGTGCTTGAGGCATGTGCATGTGACATGCACGCAGAAGTACTCTCTTGGTTTGCTATGCATCAAGTTCAGAGTGCAGTTTAGACCAGGAGCACAACTGAATTTCTCCAGTCATGAATCAGTGGTGTGACAATGCCATTCCTAAATTGTCTTAGCTTCATGGGCTATAAATTGTTGCCACTTCTTCACTTCAAATGCCACTACTATTTATCATTTTAATATAAAATAACTCAACAAGCCAGATATAGAAAAAGTCATGTTCATTTTTTTCCTAGCTAAATAAACTGAGGAATTGCAGATAGTTATTTGTCACATTTTAGCAAAGTACTGCTAAAAAATATTCTTTTGAACAGGATAAATCAGTGGTGTTAAAAACAAAAAAAACAATAAACTCAAACACAAATCAAAAAAATGACAGTGGCTCTCAAATTGAAAAGTTCAGGTGTCACAAAATGTTAACATTTCCATGTTGTTCTAATTTCATGGATTATAAATTATGAATATATTTTCAGGGCAAACATTGATCGTCCATTTGTGTGAC
>JAUZTB010000135.1:72651833-72662827 GCA_034780895.1 Rhynchobatus australiae
CTCTTTTGCCAAGAATCATTGATCTCAGCACCCAGTAAATAAAATGGATAACTGTTGTTTACTAGCTCCAGCAGTTCCAATCAAATGGAATTTCAGTAAAAATGGTGAAAAGTATTCACTAAATAACCCATCTTTTGTATCTATATATCTCAGAACTAACAATGGAATAGAATGTTTAATAATAATTTTTGTTTCATAAGCTCTTTTCAGCTGTGGCCTTATCAACTTTATGATGTACAACTTCATCATTTATGCATTAGCAGTGAAGATCAATCATACATTAATTCATCTATTCAACACTTCAGAGGTGTCCTAGACAGCAAAGGGATTTCCTTTATGGTTCTTATATTAGTAATTGCTCTGTTATGACCACACTGGATCCAATACATTGTGATGGAGATTTTTGATAAATATTTCCTGAAGTTCTTTAAATACAGAGCAAATACTTAAAGAGAATGCTTTCATTAATCTTTGTTAAAGTATCCACTAAAATGACAATGCTTTCTGTACATTTGGATATAAGGTCCAGTCATTACTCAGTTTTGATCTTTTACTTCAGATATAATTCCCAATTTCAAGCCAACAGGAACATGGACAAACATAAAATACAAAATGTAACTACTGCACCAGCACTGATTAATTACAGAAGAAATACAAACCATTTTTCAAAGGGACAATGACACGTCTTTAAAAGGATCAGGAACAATCGCTTATCATCCATCCTCCTAAGGTTATGTAATTATGGTTATTTTGACACAATAAGTATAATAATGTATGACTTACTCTAGTCTTCAATCTTACATAAGTGACAAAAGGAATAGAGAGATGTGATTCCAGGATTGGACTCCTTAAACATATCAAAATCCAGAAGTAAATCTGTGGTAGACATCATTCTCCAACTAGGGAACAGCTGATGATGATTCTAATAAGTGCATGGGAACAAGGCACCCTTTCTTCAGCACCAACCTCACCATAAGTAGTGATCTGGCTGAAAACCAAATCACTCAGCATCTCAGAGGCTGAAGGGGTAATTGAGAGTGGGAAGGGACTCTTACAGAGCCTATTGATGTATTTAAACTAGATAGGGGTAATGGCCTGTTCTAATGCTGATGTTTCAATGCAAGTAAAATTATTAAGCATTTCTATTCTGCACATTCCATAACTCCATAGTTCTAATATACTGGCAAGCTACAAAATGCTCTTTGTTACCCAAATTTAAACTCTTGCAAGTTTTAAATTACAGTCCTGTTGTACAAATTTATTTAAAACAAACATTGTCATCCTTATGGTCGGTTTTACAAATGAATTAGCAAAACTCAGAGAATTAAAGATTTTATCAGAACATTTATGTTCTAACAAATTCTACCACCAGGCCCAAATATTGCTAATTTATAATCAGCACTGGAAATGGCTCTGGAATTGGAGCTTGGAATATTAGGATTGTAAACAAAAAGAGAAATGGAAATGCTCAGCAAATTAGAAAAAAAAAATAAAACTCAAACTGTTGGAGGAACTCAGTGGGTCAGGCAGCATCTGGAGATGCAGAGGAATGGTCGACGTATCAGGTCGCAACCCTGCATCAGCACATCTGCAGTCTCTTGTGTCAATGTTAGCATTTCAGATCACCAGTTCTGATGAAAAGTCATCGACTTAAAACATTAACACTATTTCCCTATTCACAGTTACTGGCTGACCTACTAAATATTTACACCATTTTGTTTTTAATTTGGATTTAGAACATAGAACAGTACAGCACAGTATGGGCCCTTCAGCCCATGATGTTGTGCCAACCTGTATAAACCTTATCCACATTTAATCTATCCCTCTATCTACTTCATCTCCCATAACCTTCTATTTTTCTTTCGTCCATGTGCCAATCTAATAGTCTCTTAAATGACCCTATTGAATCGAACCCTACCACCACCTCCGACAGTGCATTCCAGGAATCCACCACTCCGTTTGTAAAAAAAAAGCCTATTTCTGACATCTCCCCTGAAATTTCCTCCATGCACCTTAAACAAGTGACCTCTAGTATTGGCCATTACCACCCTGGGGAAAAGATGCTGGCTGGGCACTCTGTCTATGCCTCTCATAATCTTATATATCTATCAAGTCACCTCTCATCCTCTGTTGCTCCAAAGAGAAAAGCTCTAACTCGCTTAACCTCTCCTCATAAGATATGTTTTCCAATCCAGGCAGCATCCTTGTAAATCTCCTCTGCACCCTCTCCAAAGTTTCCACATCCTTCCTATAATGAGGCAACCAGAACTAAACACAATGGTCCAAGTGTGATCTAGCCGGAGTCTTATGGAGCTCAACATTACCTCCCAGCTCTTGAACGCAATCCCCTGGCTAATGAAGGCCAGCACACCAGACAACCTATCAACTTGCATGGCAACTTTAAGGGATCAATGGACTTGGACCCCAAGAGGGGCAGCACAGTAGTGTAGCAGTTAGCGTGACACTATTAAAGCACCAGCAATTGGGCTTCTATTCCCGTCGCTGTCTATAAGGAGTTTGTACGTTCTCCATGTCTGTGTGGGTTTCCTCTGGGTGCTCCGGTTTCCTCCCATTTTCCAAAAGACGTACAGGTAGGTTAACATGGCTTTAAAAAAAAATGGGCGGCATGGACTTGTTGGACCGGAAGGGCCTGTTACCACGCTGTAAATAAAAAAAAAATTGAAAAGATTTCTCTGTTACTCCACACTGCTAAAAATCCTGCCATTAACCTTGGATTCTGCCTTCAAGTTCGATCTTCCAAAGTGTATCACTTCAGACTTCTCTGGATTGAACTCCATCTGCCACTTTTCTGCCCAGTTCTGCATCCTGTCAATATCCCGTTGCAACCTACAACAACCTTCTGCACTATCTACTACACCACCAACCTTCATGTCATCTGCAAACTTACCAACCCACCTTTCCACATTCTTCATTACAAAAATCACAAAGAGTAGGGGTCCCAGAACAGATCCCTACGGAACACCACTAGTCAACAATCTCCAGGTCGAATACTCTTCTTCTACAACCACCCTCCCCCTTCTGTGGGCAAGCCAATTCCAAATCCACACAGCCAATTTTCCATGGATCTCATACCTCATGATTTTCTGGATGAGCCTACCATGGGGAACCTTGTCATATGCCTTGCTAAAATCAATTTATACCAAATCCACCGCACTACCTTCATCAATTTCTAGCAGTATTTTGCATATTGGGATTGAGTATTACAGTCAAGCAGTATTTGGAGGCACCTCAGTGTCTGGCAGAATGGAAGGAGAAAGAGACGAGAGAGGAGTGAAAATGGAAAAGTTATGGAATGCGATAAATGAAAAACTTTTTCCAGAAGTAAGCTGATACAGATTAAATATATAGTAGAAGAGTTGTGGCCAGTGACTTCCACAGTAGATTTCAATGTATTCAGCACAATGTATATAAAAATAGTGGAAAACTAAGATGTGGTGAGACATCAGGCCTCTATTTTTCAATCATGTTGGTCCTTGTCACTTTTTATATAGCCTCTGAGATGCTGCTCTCACATCTAGTTTTCAGCCAGATTACTACTTTAGTGAAGTTGGTGCTGAAGAAAGGATGTCACGTTCCCATACATTTATTGGAATCATCATCAGCTGTCCCTCAATTAAGGATGATGTGTACCACAGATTTACTTTTGGTTTCTGAGGTGCTTCAAGAGTTTGATCATGAAATATAAGCACACTCACAAAAGGTACAGGCATTTATTTGCAGGTCATCTATCTGCTGCTAGCATATTCTTTCCCTTTCAACAATCTGCTGGAAGAACTCAGCAGGTTGAGCAGCATCTATGGGAGGAAAGGAATTGTTGACATTTTAGGTCAAAACCCTGCAACAGGATCATTTTTTCCCTTGCCTTTATTGTCTCCCTCTTTTCAGCTGGGGGACGAGCACTTCTCCTTGAAGTTGCCCATTGCCCGATGTTGAATGGCACCATAGAAACCTGTTGATGGCTTACTCCTCCCAGTTTGTGATGCCTGCACCTGCTTCCTGTGCTACCCTTTCAGTGTGACCTTGTAGCATTTGTTCTGACCACCACAGGATCTCTGACAATGAATGGGCTGAGCTTCCTAAGGTCAGAAGCTCCACAAACACCCACAAATCCATAAGATTCCAGAGGACTTGAGAAATGCCAACATTTTTAAAATTGTTTAAAAAGAAAGTAAGTCAAAGTGTGAAAGTTACTGAGACATTGCCTTGCTCTGTACAGGAAGAGAAATCTCTGAAAAGATTGCTTTCCTTCTTCAAGGAAATCCTGCTGGAATCTCAGTGCAGTTTCAGACCATCACTTGGGACAAATGGTTGCCTCTCAAATCCAGGAGAGGTGATGGGAACAAAGCCACAATGTTTACAAAGCTTCATTGACTTACCAATGATTGACTCCATCAATTGTGAAATTTGATGGAAAGTCCTGGCCACATTTGAGTGCCCTTGAAAGTTTATTAAGAGCATTAGGCTTCTCCACAATCAGTTGACTAGCACTATTCACTGCAAAGCCTGGAGCCATTCTTCATCCAAAAGCACTGTTAAGAAAGATTGTTTTATTGCCCCAATCCTGTCTGCATCCTCCCAATAGTTAATATCCTCACTAAACACCACCTTTCCACTGAGATTGATATTCAATGCATATTGAATGGACAGCTTTTTGATTTTCCCCATGTTCACACAAAGACAAGAGTCTCCAAGGCATGCATTCAATGTTCTATATGCAGATGACTATGTCTTCTTCGTGCATCTTCAGTCTGCACTCGATTTCAGTTTACACAAACTTATTGTAGCCTATGATTCTTACTTAGAAAAAACTAAGGTGGACCATTATCCTGCCTCCAGCCTGGCATATGACCAACCCCAAATCAGCATTGAGAGACAGACCATGAACACTTCTGACACTTCTTCAAGTGCTAATGTTGAGATTTAGCACAGGAGTAAGTGTGCTTCCCTTGAGAAACTGCCCCAGTGTATTTTCACTGATCGTGACCTACAGAAGGGCAGGTCATCCTACCTTATACTTCTGGTTGACCTACCAACAACACCTCAAGGAAAGGTACCAATAATGATACCCTTGGAAGATCCAACACATGAAGTTGAAAGCTCTTTGCACTTTATTCAGTAGACATCAACAAACAGCAATCAACATTCTTAGCCATTGCTCCCCTTCCCCACCCCTCTGCCTAGGTTTTGTGGTCAGTTGTACCATCTTGCATGGGAAACTTAGTGAAGATATTAACTCAGTGAAGAGCAAAAACCAAACTTACTGCCACAATGCACTCATGTATCTGGCAGTCCTGTAACTAGCAGGGGTTTCAATAATCAATAATTATGCAATATAATTAAAAATGGATGGAATATGAATAAAAAATACACTTCAAGTTTGGAAATAGAACATCCAATAAATGATAATGAACAATCCAGAAATTTTCATTTAATCTTGCATCCAGTACCTATAAATGCTCTTCCACACTGGCCACCAGGTGGCAACTAGGAGCATTTTAAGTATTATTT
This sequence comes from Rhynchobatus australiae, assembly GCA_034780895.1. NCBI lineage: Eukaryota > Metazoa > Chordata > Chondrichthyes > Rhinopristiformes > Rhynchobatidae > Rhynchobatus > Rhynchobatus australiae. The sequence goes on from JAUZTB010000135.1 coordinate 72,657,363, forward strand.
TTTTGTTCTTTTTTTTAACTGTGGAGGAAAATTCCGCCTCTGTTTAATACATCCAAATGTTGTTAAGTCTGAAGTCAAAAACATGACAGCTGAAGAAGGTGGCCAAAGAACCATGTTCCCACCATTATGCATACAACACAGTGAGAGACCATCACATTACACAGCCTCCTATAAAGTATTCCACTCTTCCATTCACATGGAAACCAGCCTGTTAAAAAGAAAGGAATTATACCAGGTTCCTTCCCATAACATGGGAATTTTAGCTCTGTAATAGGCGGAACATGAGGGGATTAATTAGAACAAATGGGAGATTTGTGTTAATGCAAACTCATGTCCTCGTCAGTCAATGGGCCCCCTGATGCCCTATTAACCTCAACGCACATCTAATCCCCATCACAATTTCTTTTATTTTTCATATCCTTTCTATCATGTTTAATCTCCCTTCTTCCACAAAATCCACTTTTGCATTTACCTCTCCTCTCTCACATCACTTATTTATATTGTGCCTACAAACAAAGTTAAAGTGTCTATTGTTCAGTCGTTCAAAATTGGAATCATGGTCTTTCTACACGTCAGAAAGACCATTCTTTAAAAAAATCATTAATTTCAATTACTAACTTCCTTTCCATCTCTAAGGTCTTTTGTTTTTAATTTCCTTCACCTCCATTTCCAAAATTTTATGTCAGAATCTCTATTTTCCATCCTGCTCATTGTTTTAGGCTGATTACAACATTATGTCCCTTCTGAATGAGACCAATGTGGATTGTCTAACACTCACATCAACAACCTGTATTTACTGGTGTCATCAATATAGCATTTCAAAGTGAACCCAGGGATATAAATATTCGTAATTGAGAAATTAAGTGAGAAGCTTGACATAATACTCATAAATGAGCAGACTGGGTAAGTTTAATCAGAGTTTTGAAGGGGATGGAGAGGTAGTAAGTTGAAGTATTTGACAGAAAACGTTGCAAAGCTTGGAACTTAAATGGTTAGAGGCTCTACAGGTAAAAGTATTGCAGAAAGTAAAGTTCTATGTTCTCTACGCTCTTTGTACTAGAGGACATGTATTTAAGGTGAGAGGGAGAAAGTTCAAAGGAGATGTGCGGGGCAAGTTTTGTTTTACACAGGTGTCTAAAATGGCCTGCTAGGGGCAGTGGTGGAAGGAGATAGGATAATGGCATTTGAAAGGCTTTGAAATAGATAAATGAATATGCAAGGAATGGAGGGATATGGATCCTGTGCAGGCTGAAGAGATTTCGTTTAATTTGACTTCTTGTTTGGCAGACATTATGGGCCAAAGGGCCTGTTTCTGTTCTGTACTGTTCTACGTTCTATGGATGCAAGTGATATGAGGTTCAGAATTACAGGAAAACATTGAAGCTGAGTGAACTGTGGAGGTGGAGAGACACAAGGCCATGAAGAAGTTGTGTGTGAACATAGGGGAAAAACATAATGAGGGTGAACAATTGAGCTTGCATGCAGACTTGATGTCACCCTTGCAAAATATAAGTGCTCCAGATGTTCCATGTTTAATTGGAGCAGTTCAGGCATTGCCAGTCACAGTTGATTAATGGGTCACTTACAGTTGTGTTATTGAGGGAATCAAGGTATAACACAGCCTGGTGATGTACTGCCCACATTACCAACTTCCCACCAACCACACCTTCTCCCCACCTTTCCAGATAGTCTCCCCAGTCATTCCTCTGCTCTGAGGAAGCACTGTGCCTTGTTATTCCTACACGTCTAATTTCACTGTTGTGCAGACAATACCCCTCCGTAGACGCCAGTTGTTGGTACTGAAGGACATTTGCCGATTTATCCAAGCATCCAAAGTGGACCTTTAGCCTGCTGAAGGCTTGTTCAGTGACACGGCTGGTGGTCATGTGGCACTCACTGGATTTTTCTTGTACCTCATTGCTTAGGTTTCAGAGAGGCGAGAGGCGCCATCCACCATGTTTTAAGTCGGTCACATTATCTTTGAGCAGTCAGTCAGCAACTCCACTCCCAGGCATAAATGCTTGAGAAGGTAGACTGCTGCAGAACAGAAAACAGTTGCCTGCGACTTTTGCACACATTTGCACAAATATCTTTCTGTGCTGTTTTGCACAAACATCCCTGCTGCACAGTGATCGTGTAGAAGCCATTGTGGTTCATAAAACCTAGTGACATTATTCGCTTACCTCTATGAAGAAGGAAGCCATTCAGCCTACCAGGGACATGCCAATACTCAGCAGTCCCATCTCCCCCCACCCTCCAGCTTCTTTCCCTACAGCCTTTATTCTTTCTCATGTTCCCAATCAACTCCCCTTTGGTACCCACACTACAATGTAATATGCAGTAGTCAATTAACCTACATGCTTTGGGATATGGAGGAAACTGGTGAACCCAGCAGAAACCCACATGATACAAGAAGAACATACAAACTCCACATCGACAGCACTCGAGATCAGGATAAAACCTGGGTCCCTGGAGCTGTGAGGCAGTACTACTTCCCGCTGCACCACCGTGCCAGCCTTAATCACTCCATGAGTGCGTGAAACTGTTCAAAACTGCAAACATAAGTTCCTTTAAATATTGGAAATTAAGTTATGCTTCTCATCATGGGGCTCACTGGTCTAGAAGCATGGAAGGGCTGAGTTAAAAAATAAATGGCTGACAGATAAGCAGTACTGACTTGGTTTCCTGTATATTAACAGTGACAATGCTTGGCCACTTCCACCTTATCATAATCCTAAAAAACTCAGCCAAATGTTTTTGAATAAGCATTGAATGCAGTTGAATGAATATGGGCATTAGTGGTGGATGGGGAACAAGGAAATTCATTACCAACTTCATTATCACTTGGACAGTAGAGATTTGGAGAAGTTGCAATAATTAGGAAGCAACCCAGAGAGTATTAAAGTAATTGATTTGTCAGCAAGTCACCATAAATATAAAGGCCCTGGCTTCACGACTATATTGCACTCTAAAGTGGTCTAGGTAGCTAAACACTAGCCCAATGTAACTGCACTGTGTAATGAATTGACCTGTCCAATCGATATGCAAGACAACTTTTTCACTGCACCTCAGGACAAGTGACAATAATAAACCAATGCCAATACCAAATACAACAAATGGAGTCAGATTTAAGAGTTCTTGTCACCTGAGGTGAGGTGAATGCAATCTATCACCCCCTAGACCATTGGGGCACTTCTTATCAGAGAGGCCATGTGCCTGCAGTTCTCTACCCAAAGGTTTCCAATAAATTTGCTTCTCCTTGAGCAGGGGGCCTTTGTGTCCTCCTGGTTCCAGGGATGAGCAAAATGCTGGGAACCTTTATTAAGGTCTGCGGGTTTGGCCTGGAGTAAGACCAAGCACAATATCGAGAGCCATAATAAGAGTAAGTCACTCTCAGCCCAGTCACCAAATATACGGGCAATCTGAGTGGCTGAAGCATTGCTCATCTGAGAGGTGCAAATTGAGGAAGTGATGAAGCTGATTGATCAGAATAAAGCATTGGATGTTGTCTGCAATGACTTCAGTAAAGCATTTGACAAGGTCCCTCACGGTAGGCTGGTCCAGAAGATTAAGTCACATGGGATTCATGGTGAGTTTGTAACTTGGTTCCAAAAGTGGCTTTGTCATAAAAGACAGGGTAGCGCTAGAGGGGAGTTTCTCTGACTGGAGGTCTGTGACCAACAATGTTTTGTAAGGATCAATGCTGGCACATCTATTGGCTTGTATTATATATTAGTGATTTGGATGAAAATGTAGGTGATCTGGTTGGTGAGTTTGCAAATGACATGAAATTTGTGAAATTGTGGATAGTGAGGAAGGTTTAAGACAGACACATGAATAGGCAGGAAATAGAGGAATATGGACCATGTGCAGGCAGATGGGGTCAACTTAGATTGGCATCATGGTTGGTGCAGACAAGATGAGTCGGAGAGCCTGTTCCTGTGCTGCAGTGCTCTATGTTCTATGTTTGCTTCACCAAGTTCTATCAGTCATTCCAGTCTTCTACTCATTCATCAATAAATCCTCAATTCATTGATAATCACTTTGAATAGCACAGGTGGGATGGGAGGGTCTACCAGGACCTGAATACCAGGTTCCCTGTGCATAACCCAGTCTAACAGAACTGATGTCAAAACAGCATTGCTTGAAGATTGACGTTTTTTTTTAAAGTAGACCTAATGGGAAATTTCTTTTGCAAAAAAAAGAATTATCAATACTTGGAATGGATGGTGTCACAGTACAGAGTGTTGCAAGATTTGGAATAATTTAAAAATCAATTTAGTTTCTCAGAATGGATTCTTTAGTGACCTTCCAGATGGATAAATTACTCACTTGTGATCTATGAAAAGTCAACTGATTGTTTCTGTGGAAGTAGCTCTGAACATAACGAGCTGGAAATCCTGTTGACTTCTTTTGTTACCTCCAGAGGGCAGAAGATATCTGTAAGAGTCATACTTGGCAAGCAGCGTAAAACTTGTCTGGCACCATTGTATCCAGATTTTGGATGCAAATGTAAACTTCTGCTTATGTAACAAGAATAACATTCAGCTGTAAGAGCTGAAGGACAATCACCCAAACATCAAGGCAAGGCATTTCAATCAGGATTCCCAAAATGTGCAGTGATTTTGAATATTGGAAATATTGGCAATGCTTATTATATTTGGTTTACCTATTTTAATTATACATAAATAACTTATTTGTATCCCTCTACAAATCAAAAGGCTACTGACTTTTATCAAGTAGGGTCATAGATGAGCTAGTTGTAAATGAACTGCACACAATAGTTTGTGACAAAAAAAGATTTATATGTCACATACAAATCCCACAACTGTAAATTCAGTTTAATCGATTAATTACATAATCCAATTTCAATTTCAAAGTACAATATTCTTATTTAATTCCACAAAGGTTTCATTATCCAAGTATGATTGGTCAGCAGCAATGAAAGTGAAGTAAATCAATGAATGATTTTGAATTTTAATGTAACATCATAGTTTCAGAACAAAATGCCAGAAGTAAATAGAAGCAGGAATACACAATTCAGCCTGATCAGCCATTCAATAAGTTCATGGTATCTTTTACCTCAGAATAATTTTCCTGCACTAATACCACTTCCCTCAATTACTTTACTATCCAAGAACCTCTCAAGTGCATATACCTAGAACTAGAATAGACTTTGCTTTTTCTGTTCTATTTGTAGTCTTTCTTGTAAAAATTGTGTATAACATGTTTAATTTATATTTTTTTGTGAAACACTGCTTATATGATGCCATGTGCCTGTAATGCTGCTGCAAGTAAGTTTTTTATTGCATATGTTTTTGTGCATATGACAATAAACTTGACTTTGACTTTTTGACTTTGAATTTGAACTGAACCTCCACTACCCTCTTGATAGAAAATTACAAAACACTACCATCTGGCTGAAGAAATTTATTCTTATCCCAGTCCTGAATAGTTGATCACTT
>JAUZTB010000135.1:72703124-72715864 GCA_034780895.1 Rhynchobatus australiae
TTGCTGCTATCTGACCTCCAGGCTGAAATGGAAGTCTTTTTGCATAAAGGTTGAAAGTATCAGCATTTATTGGTCCAACCTTGTCATTATCAACTCAAGTAAACCCGAACCAAAGGCCTTGGGGTGTGTCCTCATTGCAATGCTAAGGCAAGCAGTTGCTCTAAATCAGTTTCACTGAGGCAAGAAATGCCATTAGCATGCTAAAGGCCCCACGTTCAATTCCTTTGGACTAAGAGCAGCCCTTTCTTTTCCCCTGTTCCTTGCATATAGATTTTAAAGATTTTTGTTTCTAAAGGAGTGAACAATGTGCCAATATCTGCTCTATTCATCAGCAACTAATTTCTCATAGGATTCTTCAATAGGTGTTAAGCTCCCAATTTGTGCATTTAAAAAAATACCAGGGTTACCTTAAAAATATAACCCTATGATTTTCAGATCAATGTCTGCACAGATTGAACAAACGTCATCTGTTAAATTGGTGCACTCTGCCTATTTTATACTTGTACCTTTGTGTGTCCTTGCCAATCCCAGTGATCCTTCACAATGTTACCCCAAATGTGGCATTGCCAGTGGTAAGCTACTAACTTGCAGAGAAAACTGGGGGTGGCTTTGAAATTGATCTCAAGCATCTCTGGGAGTGAAGGCACACTGTCAGCTTGACATAGTCAGGAGCAATCTGGGCAGGTTAGCTGGCAGGCTTTGTTGTATGTAGAGGTGGAATGTTGTCCTCCTGATTCAGAAAGTTCATACTTGCTGAGGTTGAAGGTCAAGTGTTGTTTTTGCAATTAGAAGCCTGTGACCACTGGGATTGGAGTTGGGACCCTGGCTCTTTGTTATATACATTATCAATGTGGATGTGAATATAAAAGATATGATTAATAAATTTGCCAATGACATGGAAATTGATGTTGTTGATAGTGAGGAGGATAGTCTGCAACTACAGAAAGGCATTGATGAGTTGGTAAGATGGGCAGGGCAATGCCCGATGGAACTGAACTCTGAAAAAAATCTGAGTTGTTGCATTCTAATAAAGCCAGGATGTACACTGTGATATGTAGGAGCTTAGGAAACAGTGAGGAATGCAGAGAACTTTGCATACATGTCCAAGAATCCCTGAAGGTGGCAGCACAGGTCAATAAGGTGTTTAAGAAGACAGGGATACTTGCCTTCAGTTGCTGGGGCACAGAATATAGGAGCAGGGAAGTTATTGGTACAAAACATTAGTTAGGCCACAGATGGAATAATGTGTGCACTTACGTTCACCACACTACAAGAAAGGTGCGAATACCCTGGAGAAGTTTCAAAGGAGATTCACAGGATGCTGCCTGGGATGGAGCAGTTCAGGTGTGAGGAAAGACTGGGTGAGCTGGGTTTGTTTTCCTTGTAGAAGAGAAGGCTGAGGGGAGAACCTGATAGAGATAAAAGCTATGAGGAGCACAGCTTGCTGGATTGCTGTGACAGCCAGCGACCACCTTTGCTCACTTTGAGCCACAGGCGTAATAGCAACATCACAACAAGAGTCCCATTTTCCACTGCAGAACTCAGATGTTGAGTAGCTGCTGCTTGAAGTTGAATTCACAAATGAGAAGCAAGAATTGGTCACTAATTGGCACAAAGCCCTTTGCCAAGTCAGTGGCACTCTCCTCCATGTTCTGAATGTTAGCTTTCTGACTGACCTGTTATGCATCAAACATATTGCTGTGACCATAAGATATAGGAGCAGAATTTGGCCATTTGGCCCATTGAGTCTGCTCCACCATTCAATCATGGCTGAATTTTTTTCCAACCCCATTCTTCGACCTTCTCCCCGTAACCCTTAACCCTTTTAACAACCAAGAACCTATCAATCTCTGCCTTAAATACACCCAATGACTTGGCCTGCACTGTCCCCTGTGGCAACAAATTCCATAGATTCACCACCCTCTGGCTGAAGAAATGTCTTCTCATCTCAGTTTTAAAGGGACGTCCCTTTGTTCTGAAGGTGTGCCCTCGGATACTAGACTGTCCGATTCATGTCCTCTCCAAGTCCACTCTGTCCAGGCCTTTCAGTATTCAATAGGTTTCAATGAGATCCCCCCTCATCCTTTTGCACTCCACTGAGCACAGGCCCAGAGCCATCAAATGCTCTCCATATGTTAAGCCTTTCATTTCTGGGATCATTCTTGTGAACCTCCAAATGCAGTCTGACCAATGCCTTATAAAGCCTCAGCAGTACTTCCTTGCTTTTACATTCTAGTCCTCTTGAAATGAATGCAAACACTGCATTTGCCTTCTTTACTGCTGACTCAGCCTGCAAGTTAACCTCGAGGGAATCCTGAACTAGGACTCCCAAGTCCCTTCACATCCCTGATTTCTGAATTCTCTCCCCATTTACAAAATAGCCTACACCTTTATTCTTCCACCAAAGTGCATAACCCCACACTTCCCTGTGCTGTATTCCATCTGCCACTTCAATGCCCACTCTCCCAACCTGACTAAGTCCTCTACAGACTCCCTGCCTCCATGATACTACCTGTCCCTCCACCTATCTTTGTATCATCTGCAAACTTGGCCACAATGCCATCAGTTCCTTCATCCAGATCATTAATGTATAAAGTGAAAAGTTGCAGTCCCAACACGGACCCCTGTGGAACTCCACTAATCACCAACAGCCAGACTGAAAAGGACCCCTTTACCCCACTCTTTGATATCTGCCAGTCAGCCAATCATCTATCCATGTTAATACCTTGCCTCAGACAGCATGGGCTCTTATTTTGTTTAGCAGTTTTGTGTGCGGCACCTCGTCAAAGGCCTTCTGAAAATCCAAATAAATAATGATCACTAACTCTCCTTTGTCTAACTTGCTTGTTACCTCCTCAAAGAATTCTAACAGGCAAGATCTTAATGAAACTGTGCTGAATGCACCCTATTTTATTATGTACTTCCAAGTACTCCGAAATTTAATCTTTAATAATCGACTCTAAAATCTTACCAACCTGAGGTCAGGCTAACCAGCCTATAATTTCCTGCCTCCCTCCGTTCCTAAAGAGCGGTGTCACCTTTGCAATTTTCCAGTCCTCTCGGACCCTCCCTGACTCCAGTGATTCTTAAAAAATCACTACTAATGCCTCCACAATCTCATCAGCTACCTCTTTAAGAAATTTGGGGTGTAGTCCATCTGATTTATCCACCTTCAGGCCTTTCAGATTCCCTAGCACCTTCTCCTTAGTGATGGCACTACACTCACCTCTGTCCCCTGCTTCTCTTGAATTTCTGGCGTGTTACTTGTGTCTTCCACTGTGAAGGCTGATGCAAAGTACCTATTCAGTTCCTCCACCATTTCTCTGTTCCCCATTACATCTTCTCCTGCACCATTTTCCAGCAGTCCAATGTCCACTCTTGCCTCTCTCTTATCCTTTATGTATCTAAAAAAACTTTTGGAATTTTCCTTTATATTAGTGGCTAGTTTACCCTTGTATTTCATCTTCTCCTCCCTTATAACTTTTTTAGTTGTCCTCCATTGACTTTTAAAGGCTTCCTAGTCCCCTGGTTTCCCACTAATCTTCAACATTTTGCAAGTCTTCTCTTTTGCTTTCATGCTGTCCTTGACTTCCCTTGTCAGCCACAGTTGCCTCAGCCTCCCCTTATAGTGTGCTTCTTCTTCCTTGTGATGGAATTCTGCTGTGCCTCCCAAATTACACCCAGAAACTCCTGCCATTGCTGCTCCACTGTCTTCCCTGCTGGGGTCCCCTTCCAATCAACCCTGGTCAGTTCCTTACTCATGCCTCTGTAGTTACCTTCACTCAAGTGTAATACTGTTACGTCAGATTTCAGCTCCTCTCTCTCAAACTGCAGGGTGGATTCCATCATATTATGGTCACAGCCTCCTAAGGGAACCTTCAGCTTAAACTCCCTGATCAAGTTTGCCTCATTACACAACAGTAAATCTAGAACTGCCTGTTCCCTCATGGGTTCTACCACAAGCTGCTCTAAAAAGCCATCTTGTAGACATTCAAAAAATATCTTTTCTTGTGGTTCACTACTAACCTGATTTTCCCAGTCTACCTGCATATTGAAGTACTCCACAATCACTGTAACATTGCCTTTCTCACATGCCTTGTTCATCTCCTGGTGTATTTTGTACCCCAGACTACTATTCAGAGCCTGAGCATTCTGTGCATTCACATCATCCCTCTTCCATACACTTCTACACTGATGTCCTCATCTGAGTCTTATAGTACAACCTTGCCTTTCAATGGACTGTACTATCCTTGCCTGGTGCCCCATCCCAAGCAGACCTTGTTCCTAACCTATCCTGAGGGGAGGAGTGGGGATAGAGTCAGGGCTATCATATTTAGCCCTTTACTATTTTTGAACCCACTAATAAAATTTGTGGTATTGAAAAGACTAAAACACTTTGCTTTGGACCACATTCTCTAGAATATCGTAGCCATGATCAAAAATATTCAGTGTTCAAAGCACTTCAAACCAGGTCAAGATTTCAAGAGGTGCCAGGTTTTAAATAAGACTTTGATTGTGTTACAGTTAAAAGTAGCTAAAAATAAATGCTAATACTGGGAATTTTTCACAAAGTCAGGAAATACTGGAAACATCTGACAGATCAGTTAGTGGCAGTGAAGATAACTTTGTAGACAGGATTTATAACCCCAGTCAGACTCTTGGTGACAAAGTCAGCCAACAAATTAACAGGTACAATGAGCCACAGTGGAATTATAAAACAAAGGACTGAGCAGATTAAATGCAGTCTGAAGTGTTGTTTTAGGAGCTTGATTAAATGTTGTAGAACCTGGAGTATACCCTGGTGAGACACCTAGAATTACTCTCCCTTGTTGTGTCCTACATAATACTGCAAGGAGGAAAGACTAGTGGCTTCCAGTTAAAGGGGACGGCAAAAATGATGGGAAAGATCTCCTTCCCAACAGCATGGGGTTTGTTGACAGGAATGGTGTCCAGGAGGAAGTGGAACGCAATTGACCAACAACCAGAGAATGAAAGATGCAGAACCAGTACTTCCAATGGATAAAAATTAATACACAAAATAAATTAAGATGACACCTATTTCTGCTACTCATCACTGTCCATATTCACAAAGGCTTCTTTGTCAAATGGTTTCTGTCTAAAAACCACAAGGACTCAATTGCTATTAATGCCACTGTGAACTTGGGCTCCTACAGGATTGGAGCAAGAGATACCTGCAGCATATGCCTGCTTTCCTTCCATTATTGCACAAGGGAAATCACAGAATCTGTCGATTACAAGACAACTTATACATCTCATTCTGTCTTGCAAAGGATCGACAACAGTGTGAGGCAGGTTTACAGGCTTCGCAGTGGGTCAGTAGGATGTTAGTTCCAAGCACTTCACTTTGCAGGTGCCACACATCAACTTAGAAATATGCCAAAATTCACTCGACATCCAGCTGCTCTGTACCCAGGCAGTGATCATGAGGCATTGTTAATCCTGTATTACCAAATCTGTGAACTCGTATCACCAAGAAAGACAAGGACAGCAAGCATACAGAAACACCATCACCTGCAGGTTTCTCTCCAAGTCACACATTGTCCTGATTTGGAAATACATCGTTCATTCCTCATTACTTGGAACTCCTGACTTGCAACACCATAGTTGCACCTTCAGTGGAAGGACTGTTGCAGTTTAAGAAGGAGGCTCACCACCACCTTTTCATCCAGAAAATGATTTTTTTTAAATGAGTCTCCAGGACAAAATAATAACAGAACAAAGGTGCCAACAAATCCACATTCTATGGCTCCTTTTAGTTCATTTTCTGGTCCCATTTCTGATCTATTTTCTCCTACACTCCAAGGCAAGAGAATCAGTCTAATCCATGGAAGAATGCCTTATGGAAGGGTTAACTTGCCTGGATCTGGAGAGGCAGCTGCTTTATTCAAAATGGAGAAATCAAATTCCCAAAGAAATGCAAACAAAATAGCCACTCCAGTCCAGATTAAATACGAATTCCAAAACTGTCAGATGTCAAATATATATCAAAGAAGCAAAATGACTGAGCATGCAACACACACAGCCAGGTCAAATATAAAGTAATGGAAAAAAGCTGCCAGGCCTGCCCTCTGTTTCAACGTTGAATGGTGTTCCAGAAACCATGCACAAGTACTGCAAAGGAATGCAATTTCCTCGGCAACCGGAACATGGCGCAGACCTGTGCAAAAACCGGCACAGGGACAGAGGTAACAGATGGACAAGCACCAGTGCTATAAATTTACATTCAAGCCCTTGGTTGGGTCAGCATTTGTAACTTTATTCATAGAATGCAACATTTGTGTAGAAAAGTCAATTTCTGACGCACAAATCTCAAGCAACAGGATTCACTAAACCTGGCAGATTGAAAGACCATTTTATTTTTACTTGGTTCACTTCAGAGAATCAGGCAGATTTACTTCATGCGCACCAAGCACCAGCAATGAACCCCACATTGCATGAAAGTTGTTACATGGTTCCTAACTGTCCCTGCAGTTCATTCTGACAAGTAGTTAGCACTGATATCCCTTAGGATCATGTGCTCCGGAGTGGTGGTGATTTGCTTCAATCAGGGACTATAACAGTTTCCTGGTGGACATGGCAGTAATCCACCAAAACCTTCATGGGCCTTTGTAAAGTTACACTAACTCTTTATAAATCTGCACTAACACAAACTTACATAAACTGCAATTTCCCTATAAAACCCAACTGGAAATCAGATTTATAGGAAGCAATGAAGCATGAAACATTTTGTTAAAGGATGCAAAATACAAAGCACTCTTGTAAATCTATTTACGTGCCTTTGATTTTTAGCATTCCTTGGTCTGCGATCATTGTTTTCATAAGCACTGTTAACACATTCACCCTAAAACACAATTTCGAAATGTTTCTGATGCACTATGATATCTGGATCAGGAAGAATACTAGATTTTCTGATGAGTAGAATAATTAATCTGAACTCAGTTTTAGTGTGTAGAGACTATGAAGCCTCTTGTCAAACCACCCTGCATAGTGCACTGTTTTACTGCCCCCCCCCCCCACAACTTGAAATTTTATCATCAAGCTTACTAAACACAAATATTGGCTACTTGCAGAATGCATGAAGACAATGTAAATTATGTTTTCTGGATAGAAATGGAGTATGCCCCAAAAATTCTTCAAAACTTTTCACCACCTACAACCTTAAACTAAAAATGTAGACAAATTAGTTATGTGGATGATTGTGAGGAAGTTCATGGCCAATATGTCTAAAATCTCCAGAGACTCAATTATAATGAACAGAAGGATCACTAAAGAAAAGCACAACCCCAAGGTTGCTTGAAACTGCAGCTAACAGAGTGCTGTACTGTTTAAAGCTATGAAATTAATGATCAGGATTGATTTTAAAGTAACTAACATTGCAATATTTATTCATTGAAAAGGTATAAGGTGAAGGCAACTTTGTCAGGGAGAGAGAAACGTATTCTCTGAACTCTGCATCATTAGCAGAGGTGGCAGAGTAGATGAATGCAGTTCACTTCCACCATCAACAACTAAGTGCCTGTATTAGGTATGTTTCAGCTGGGAATGTATTCTGTTACCTAGCCCATATGTTCCAGCAGTGTTGATGGCACAGAGTACAGTACCACAAAGCTGACCTTGTGTTTCCATAACCACAGAAAGTAAAAAATCTGTTCCAGTAAAAATTATGAACAAGTTAGGAAATTGTTCTAATTTTTTCCTACCTTATTCTACTGATCCTTCAATCCAGACCAGTGGATTACCTATGATTATTATTATTATTATTATTATTATTATTCAAGCTGACATGGAAAGCCACAGGCCCAACTTTTTCCCTCTGGAACTCATTTCTCTGCTAACATTGCAGCCCATTACTACAGTAGAAACATAAGTCACATCAAGGAGAGTAACTGAAGTTTGTTTTCTCTATTGACTCAAAAGTCTTAAAGCAGACAAAACTATCTTTCTGCAATTTCAAACATTTTATAGCCAGTTAAGCTCTCTTTACTTGTTGCACTCATGTAATCCACAGCTGAATTCCACAAAATGATCCAGTTGTTGTTTTTAAGTTGAATTGAAGTAAAAATAGTAGCTACTAAGTCACAGTTTAAGCAATGTGTTTGATTTAGTATTTTCTTTATAGTCCCAGCATGGAATAGCTCAAAGGAGGTGTTTGGGAAATCAAGGATTTCAGAGATCTCTAATGTCTGTATTTTTGTCTATTTAGGTATATGGACAGAAAATTAGGCATTCCTGGCTCAAAATTTCCAACAGCGTTCCCTGCTTATATGCTTATATCATTCATACCCAGGAAATTCACCCATTCCCACCTAATGAGCACCATTACAAATGTCTATGGGCAAAGCATTTCAGAAGATTACATGGAACTCCAACAGTCACCGGCATCATCATCAACTGTATCCACTGCCTTGGGAGCTACCCTATAAACTTACATTTTTAGCCCCGATAAAAGTTGGAGATAATAAAATGGCATGGATAGAGGAGTAGCTAATAAACAGAAAGCAGAGAGTTGGGATAAATGAGTCGTTTTCAGATTAGTAGCTTGCGGGGTGTTGGGCATCAACTATTTATAATCTATATTCATGGCTTGGATGAAGAGACAGAGTGTACTGCAGTCATATTTGCTGATGATAAAAAGAAAGGCTGGTTGACAAGGGATGAGGGATATAAATTGGTTAAGTGAGTGGGGAAGGATTTGGCAGATGGATTTTATTGTGCGACAATGTGAGGTTAACCACTTTGAAAGGAAGAATGAAAAAAGCAAATTATAGGTTAAATGGCATAGACCACAAAGAGTTAGTGTACGAAGGGATCAGGGGGCTCTGGCATATGAAAAACAAAGATTTAACATGTAGGTACAGCAAGTCATTAGAACAGCTAATGGAATGTGGGCCTTAATTGCAAGGGGTACGAAGTATGAAAGTAGGAAAATTTTGACACAACTTTACAAGGTGCCAGAATGACTGTACCATACAGTAGTACTCAGAGTTATAGTCACCACAATTAAGGAAAAAAATGCTTGTATTAGAGAGGGTGCAGAGAAGATTCACTGAGTTGATTCCTGGGATGAAGGAATTGGTGTATGAAGAAAAATTGAGCAGTTTTGGCCCATAATCATTAGCATACATACAAAAGAGTGAAAGGTGATATTCTTAAAAAATATAAGGTTCTGTGGTGGATGCTGAAAGGATGATTTCCTCCTGTGTTTGAATCTAGAACTAGCGGACATGGTGACATAACATTTAAGACAGAAATGAGGAAAAATTTGTTCTCACAGATGATTTTGGATGTTGGGAATTCTCTATCCCAGAGAGCTGTGGAGGCAGAGTCACTGAACATATTCAGAGTGGAGACTGACAGATAGGAAATCAAGATATATGGGAAGGGTATGGGAGAGTGATATTGGGACCAAGATTGGTGGGTGGTACAGTGGCTCAGCTAGAATAGCAAAGACCTGATTTGAATACTGACCTCTGGTGTTGTCTGTGTGGAATTTTCGCATTCTCCTTATTACTACTTGGTTTCCTCTGGTTTCCTCCCACATCCCAAAGATGTGTGGGTTGGTAAGTTATTTAGCCATGGTAAATTGTTTCTAGTGTGTAGGTGAGTGGTATTGATGAGGGATGTTGATGGGAATTGGGGGAGAATAAATTACAGGGAAAATTAGCATGGAATGGGATTGCTTTATGAGGCATCATAGATTCAATGAGCTGAAATTGCCTCCTACAAAGTTGCAAGGAAATATTATTGAATGGCAGAACGGGCTCAAGGAAATGAGTGGCTACTCCTTCTGATATTCTTATGGCTTTCATGTTGCAAATAAATCTTCCCTGATTATACCAAAAAGCTGAATCCATATTCAATTTTAATAGACACAAATTGCTGTGTCAGCTGAACATGTGGATAACAGTGTGGCATGTAATAGTCACAAAGTGGGAAAAATAGGGATTCTTCCAACAGAATGATGAAGCATTAATTCTGCTAACCTTCAATGGCATGTACCCAACTTATACCTAGCCTGGTAGTGGGAGCTTCAACAAGAGCTCAGCTGTTCAGTGGTGGGGGTGGATAGGGAGTTGCTGCAGAAAGTTGCATTTCATTCTTTCTAATTAGCTGATCAAAACATTTCAAAGTAAATGGGGCAAGGCCAATGAGCCTTTACAAAAGTGATGAATTAGTTAATATTATTCCTCAGCCATTACAATCTTGACAGAAAGCGATTATGGTCAAAATAAATAAGGCATCTTGAGTGAGCTTTTGACATCAAGACAGCAACTGAGTTTGGGAACAGGTAGAACCACCAGAGCTATCAGCTGGGTTTATCAGCAGGACTACTCAAGAAGATGTTCTCATTTTAACTATCTTCAGATGCTTCACACATAACCTTAGCCTCATCACAGCACAAGTGGGGGCATTTCTTGGTTCTCCAGTGAGCAGCAACATTTACAATTCCCATCATAATGCCAGTCCACAGAACAAATTGCATAATATCAAAGCTCAAGTTGATAAATGACAGGTAAAGTTCACACCATGTCACCATTTAAAACAAGCAAAGGTCCTTTAGGAATCTGATATTGTTAAAAATCCAGTTTTTGACCTTTGACAACATCAAGTTCTATGCCAGTAATATGCAGGGCATCTCCAAATCTCTAGCTACAAAATAACTTGCTGGAAAAAAATCTAGATTGTCCAAATTTGATGGTGATACCTTGAATTAATAACAATAGTATATTTAGAAAAATAAAAAGTAGAAGTACAAAATGGAATAGCCAAACCAAAGCAGAAAGAAATAGTAATTCTTCAATATGAATGTTGATTTACGTATTTTCACAATATCACCATTAACTCTTCAATTTACAAACCTATTTTTCATTAAAACCAAAAGTACACCACTCTTTGTGGATAGGAATTCACTTTATCAAAATACCCATATTGCATTTTGTTCAGCCTTCTCAATATACTAGATTTCAGTAAACAAAATTGTTTTCCAGGAATGTAGCCCTTTTGTAAATCAAGGAATTTCTGTGTACAAAGAAATCCCAATACACCAAAAAATAGATCTTCTATTAGATGTTATAGATCTTCTTTCAGAATAGTCATCAAAATTAGAAGCAAAAAAAAACAAACTGCTGGAGGAGCTCAGTAGGTCAAGTAGCATCTGTGTAGGCAAAGGGACAGTCATCGTTTTGGGTTGAGACCCTACACCAGAATCAGGATTGCTCCAGGTTCCATCTGCAGTCTCTTGTATCTCCAATCAAAATTAGAATATGCCTTTGCCTCTTGACTTTTTTTTGTGCAGAATCAGAATCAGATTTATTATCACTGACATATGTCGTGAAATTTGTTGTTTTGCAGCAGCATCACAGTGCAAGACAAAAAATAACTATGTAAACAAATAGTGCAAAAGAGGAATAATGAGGTAGTGTTCATTGGATAATGGACCATTCAGAAATCTGATGGCAGAGGGGAAGAAGCTGTTCCTAAAACACTGAGTGTGGTTTTTCAGGATCCTGTACCTCCTCTCCGATGGCAGTAATGTGAAGACAGCATGTCCCGGATGGTGAGGGTCCTTAATGATGGATTCTGCCTTCTTGAGGCACCACCTCTTGAAGATGTCCTTGATGGTGTGGAAGGTTGTCCCCATGATGGAGATGGCTGGGTCTGCAACCCTCTGCAGCCTCTTTTGAACCTGTGCATTGGAGCCTCTATACCAGGGAGTGATGCAACCAGTAAGAATGCTCTCCACCGTACATTTGTAGAAATTTGCAAGATTCTTTGGTGACATGCCAAATCTCTTCAAACTCTTAATGAAGTAGAGCCACTGGTGTGCCTTCTTTGTGATTGCATCAGTATCTTGGGCCCAGGATTGATCCCCTGAAATGTTGACACCCAGGAACCAGGATATTTGCATGCCCTACAAATCAGGTAAATAACATGCCAATGCCTATTCAGTTATTCTCTAATGTTGTTTGGGAAATTAGTTCCTGTGTATTAATACTCAAACAGAATATCGATGCTTTTGTATCTATTAGTATTTCTTGATTGTCTGGAATTCATAAAACTGCATGTTAAGCCACCGGAGATAATTTCCTCATATTGAAGTAAATCATATTAGACACTAAACAAGCATTAAGCTCTTTTAAGCAGGCAAACCATATGAGCCTTCTCCAGCCCTATCATTCCATTTAATTTACAATGTAAACAGCTCCCAATAAATTTTATTTGCACGCCTTGACTCAGCACGAATGCTGCAGCAATTGTGATTGCGTGCAATACGATGCAAGCAAAATCAAAGGATCTTAGTTTAATGTATCTCTGAGTTACAAGCATTGGCGCAATTAATGTGTCTCTGACTAACAAGCACTGGTGCAATTAAAAGATTTCCCTTCACGTTTTTCTTTGTTCGTTCCTTCCCTTTTGAAATGAGTGTTTAGTTGTGTTGTATAATTTCATGGACACTGGCAGCTCTTTGGCGCCTTATCCAAGCAGACTTTTGTCCTGCTGGGAGCTTAACAATGATTTCAGCTGCCGCTGGAAAGCAATTGTGAGCCAGGAACTTTGAATGATTTTTGCCTTGTCTGCAAAGGGTATTGAGGTCAAATGTGGGGTGTTATCATCACTTCAATGAGTATCCATGAACTTACAGAGATTAGTACTGAACTCTGGTTCAGCACAACATTTACATTATGTTTGCCCAGATTTAAAGAAGAAAGTACATTTTT
>JAUZTB010000135.1:72832744-72843653 GCA_034780895.1 Rhynchobatus australiae
AACGACCTACACTGCATCATATTTTCCAACCTGCAAGGTGAGATCACAATCAGTAACAAAATTTGGCTTCTGGTTATTTAGATAGTCATCTCTATTAAATTTGCATGACTTCTGGCTGGACTGCTTGGTCATCTGATATGTTTCTAAGGAGGGAGGGTGATAGGAAAGTCATTCACTGAAATTTGTAAACTTGCACTGCCCATGAATTTGGTGATGTTTTTTTTTAAACCTGGATTTTCTTATCTTCTGAATCAGAAACTGATCCAGGTATGAAAAGCAAAAAAAATTGGTAAAAGCTGTAAATGAATTTTGATTCTGCTGTGTGGTTTGGCTGGTGTTGGGTACATCTGCATATGTTATAGTCATAGTGAGATACAGCATGGAAATGGGCCCTTTGGCCCATTGAGTCTCTGCTGACCATCAACCACTTATTTTACACTAACCCTACATTAATCCCAGTCTTAAATTCTCCCCACATTCTCATCAACTACCCTGCCTCCACCCCACTGATTCAACCACTCACCCACACACTAGGGGCAATTTACAGTGGCCAGTTAAGCTACCAACCTGCACGTTTATGGGATGTGGGAGGAAACCTGAGTACCCATAGGTACAGTTACAGGGAGAACATGCAAATTCCATACAGAGGGTACCTGTGGTCAGTATGGAATCCAACTCTTGCATTGTGAGGTACCAGCTCTGTTAGCTATATCACAGTGCCTATCCCACTGTCTTGTGATTTACTCCCGAAGTGTATTGCAGATTCAGATCTGCCATGGCAAATAAATGTTGGAATGTGCAGTATCTTAAATTGTGAGTATTGTCACTTTTCTATCTTGTTTTTAATTATGTGCAAGTATTATGCTGCCATTTGTGAGATTCTAACACTCAATTGCCTGCAAGAAGGCTAATAGTAAATTTTAATGTTCTGACATTTACTTATTTTCTATTATTTTGGAGCAGGTATGAATGCATAATGATCCTATTTTATCAACCCTTCTGTAAAGCAAATCAGACCATTTTCTGCATAAAGGTTTTTTTTTATTACAATGGCCATTTATTTCTTTGTGAGAATGAGTGGAAAATGATTGCCCTAGCTGATCAGTCAAACTGTAGATCATGATAAGTATTTTGGGCCAGCCATGTACAAGCCAATTATTAAAGGTTGAAGTGACAGGTTTCACTCTAAATGTCACATTCTGGGCTATTTGGTAACCTTGATGATCTGCACCCAAACATCCACTGACCCTAAACAGCAGATTGGCCAAGTACAGATGCCTCACTTACCTTGATGGCGGCATGTTAGTGTAGCGGTTAGCATAATGCTATTACAGCACAGTGACCTGTGTTCAATCCCCCCGCTGTCTGTAAGGAGTTTGTACATTTTCCCCGTGTGTCTGCGTTGGTTTCCCCTGGGTGCTCCGGTTTCCTCCCACAATCCAAAGTCGTACAGGTTAGGTGCTGTGGATGTTGCTACGTTGGCGCTGGAAGAATGGCGATGCTTGCGGGCTGCCCCCAGCACGTTCTCAGTAATGCCACAAAAAAAAGCATTTCACTCTGTTTTGATGTACATGTGACTAATAAATTAGCATCTTATTTTACCTTTTTGGATTTCTAATCTGATACTGTGCTGAATTTGATTTTTATTTTGAGTATAGGTTGCAAGCCACACATTGCAGTTACATTCTGTTTAACTTGATTTGATAGAAATGATGAATGTAAATTACATTGAAATAGTTGAGGCCCAAGTTTCTTGAAAGCTATTAGTTAAAATCCGTATATTTTTGAGGATGGTTATTGAGCAATCAATCAACCGGAAATTTTTCTGGATTTGTTTCCATTTTGAAGATGTTGAATTGTAATACTGTTTTGGTATTGGGCAATCCTGCCCATTCTTGAAAAATGGGCTCACCTTCAGAAATACTTTTTTTGTTTTTTACAAGTAGAGTTTTTTGATTTCTTTGACTTCTGTTTGCATAATTTATGTAGCCTGACAAAACTGAAGCTGAGCATAAGCAAGCGACCAAAAGTTTGGAAAAATACAGTTGCAGATCTGTCTTTATTGAGAGAGAAGTGGAGATGTTTAAGAAGTCCGAGCTCTGTACAGGAAAGTTGATGACATGACTACTTGCTGTTAGGTGAAGGGTATTAGAGGCAAGAGTTAGTGGAATGACATTCTGGTTGAATAAACGAAGACTACAATGAGCTATCTTCTGAAATCATCCTTGGGTGTATTAGGTGCTATTACCCTGAAAATTAATCCAGTTTTATACCCTGTGAGATTCTTTTTTCTAAACTAATAGCTGCCTTAAACTTGGAACTTAATATTTTAATGCATAAGTATTTCGACCCTATCTGTATTCTATTGGTTATAATAGGAAAGTAAAATATAATATTTATTTAGCATATCCCTTTCACAACCATGAGCAAAAACATGGCAGAGGCACGGAAATTGGAAAAGTGTAGAGTTATCCATCTTGGTGCACGGAATAGAAAAGCAGAGCTTTTTGTTTAAATGGTGGGAGATTGGCTTCCGCTGACATGTACAAGGACACCTAGGTCTCTCAGAACATCAATATTACCCAATGTACGGGTGTGACATGCAATTAGGAGAAGCAAATGTTATGATGGCCTTTATTATAAAGAGGATTTGAATACAGGAGTGAAAATGTCCTGATGAACTTTTGTAGCACCTTGGTGAGACTGCACCTGGAGCATTGTGTACAGTTTTAGTCTCCTTACTAAAAACGGATGTACTTGCTACAGATGGGGTGCAGCAAAGATTGACTCGTGTGGTTACAGAGCTGGAAGGTTTGCTGTATGAGGAGAGATTGAGTAGACTGGACTGTATTCTCTAGAGTTTGGAAGAATGAGAGGAGATCTCATTGAAGTTTACAAAATTCTTCCAGAGTTAGATGGGTTGGATGAAAGGTAGATGCTTCCCCCAGCGGAGGAATCTGTAACCAGGGTGAGAATAAGAGATCATTGAAAACTGATATGGAAAAATTTATGGATATTGAGAGAGTGCAGGAAAATGGCATGCAGATAGAAGATCAACCATGATGCCTACTACTCCTATTTCTAATGTTATATACAAAGAAGAAATCATTTATTTTGCATTAAATTAGAAAACAAAATCTCTGCTTTCAACAGACTGGCATATCTTGATCTATGCTTAACCTCTGGTTGACTCTCAAGTTCTAACAAAGTAACAGAATTTTTTGAGAAATTCTTTATTATGCTGGAGCATTTCCAGAATAATTGAATTTGTATTCAGACTTTTTTTTTGTCTTCGAGTTCTGGGTATTTATACTGTAGCGAGCCTGTAGAACAGTCAATGTGATCTATACTTGAAAGTGAGAACTTGAGAGGCTTCAGAACAATGATGTAGTATATTTTCAAGTCATCTTGTCGTAAGTCCTTTTGTGATTTTTATATTAGTTTTTTTTAAAATTCTCAGGGCATTTGCGACTTAAAAAAAAATTTTTTTTTGATACCATCTACTAAACTCTTTCCATTATTCTCTAGTACCAGAATTTCTTAAAATTCAGGTTTTTAGGATTGGTCATTCTTTCAAAGCTGAATGGCTTCTGCAGAACTTGGTAACCTGTTGTAGCAAAAATGGTTTTATTTATGAAGCCTCTGTATATATTTCCATTGTACTATGTATCTTTTGCTGCCTTTTGGATAAGATTGTAAACTGAGGCTTCAACGGCTCTCTGAAATGGATTTAAAAGGTCCTTTTGAAAAACACACTCATTTGAGAAAGGGAATTCTCTCCAGCACCCAGACCAATGTTTATTTTTTAACCAAAATTGCTTGTTTATTTATAATTGTATATTTATTTCATTGCCATTTGTCGGAACTCTGTGCACAAATTAGCTATGTTTCCTACATTCCTACATTTATGGCAACGATCACAATTGGAAAGCATTTCAGTGTTTGTAAAGCAGTTTGGGTGTTCTGAAATTTTGAAAGGTTCTATGAAAGTTTTTGTCATAAAATTTATGGATGGCAAAAGGGCCTTTAAGAAAAAGCAGAGTTCATTCATTTTGAATAATTTCAGCAATAGCATGAGAGGATTTAACTGTTTCCCTTTGGAAACTAACATTTCAAAACTGATTTTTTTTATCACATCTCAAATTAAAAGCATGTTAGCACATTGAAAGTTACATTGATTCAAACTTGCATATTGCAAGGATGTTTATTGTACTAAGAATATTGCCGAACATGCTGTGTTATAACATGTCTAATTAAAACATGCAATGCATAAAGTACACTCGGGTAACTGATTTTTTTTAAAGCTTGCTATATTAAATAAAGATGACGTTTTTAAAATATTACTTGGTCTTAAAATTTGCAATGGCTTGATCATGTAATAGTAAAAAATTTAAATACAAAAATATCTCTTAATGGTCATAAAAAGAAGCTAAGTAAATCAGATTACACCTTGGCCTTGCACAAATTTGAATAGAGCTGAGCAGCTTGAAAGTTAATCAATCAAATTCCATTAGAATGCAGTGGCTTAGCACTGGGAGAACAGATCTGAAGGGGAATTGGCCACTGAACTGTTGAGTCTTTACAGTCTAGTTTACAATTTCCAGACCAATTTGTGACCAGTCATGTTCCGGTGCTTTGAAATCAGTTGCTGATAAGAACTGGTTCTGTGCAGTGTAAACCATTAGAATTGGTAGTATTTAACTTTGCCAAATCTCATTAATAAATTTTCAAAATATTGCTGGTGCTTCATCAGCATTAATAGAATGCTACCTTTCTGATGAGTGAACATCATAAATAACATAAACATCCCATTTTTGATCCTTCATGTAATGATATGCTTATCACTAATTTTTGGTTAAAATATTGCTGCTATAGGCCTTAAGTATACAATAATGTATTCCAATATTTATTTCTAAGTCAGCCAAAGAATATTCAGTGTTCAATTCCCACTAAAAGGGAGGAATAAAGAGATTGTATGGTAATCATTTGCACAAGCTTTTAGAGTGAAATTGAATCTGAAATCCTCTCTACATCACAGGAAAGAAGGATGCATATCTGGAATATCTAATAGGATTATTATAGTGCAAATGTTTGGAAATAAGTTGTTTGATTTACTTCTGCTGCTTCTGAGTTCCCTTGGTATTCTCGCCACTGTTTGAAAGGAGCAAAATTTCTGTTTGGCTATTTGCCACCTGCAGTCACCAGGTCCTTCTTGTCACTTCAAGTGGGTTCCACAATGAAAATACTTGCTCCAAATTGATTAGCAAGGATAGAACATTACAGCAGAGTACAGACCCTTTGGCCCACAATGTTGTGCCAATGTTTTATCCTGCTCTAATATCTATCTAACCCTTCCCTCCCACATAGCCCTCCATTTCTCTATCATTCATGTAGCTATCTAAGAGTCCCTTAAAGGTCAGAGAACCATAGAACCTAATGTATCTGCCCCAAGGTCCTTAATGTATCTGCCCCCACAATCTCTGCCAACAGTGTGTTCCATGCACCCACCACTCTCTGATGTCCCCCTTAAACCTTCCTCCAATCACCTTAACATTATACCCCCTTGTGTTAGCCATTTTCATCCTGGGAAAAAGGTCTCTGACTGGATGTGAGCTGCAAAGGACCTTGCCAATCAGCAGTTTCAAAGAAATACTTCTCGTAAAATGTTTTAAATTAATTAGGAGCAGGAGTAAGTCATTCAGCCCTTTGAGCTGCTCTGCCATTCGATATGGCTCACGGCTGATTCCACACACACCATCATTCTCTCCCCTGTCACTCAATGCCTTGTTTGTACAGAAATTTGTCTACCTCCTTCCTGGACTTGGCCTCTACAGGCCTTTTGTGTAGAAACTTCCACAGGTTCACCAGCCTCTGAGTAAAGAAATTTCTCATCTCAATTCTACATCTCTTGCTCTGTAACCTGAGACCATGACCCCTTCCTCTAGATCCAGAGCAAACATCCTCTCAGGCCCAGTGTGTTTAGCCATGTCAATTCAATAGTGAATACAAAGTTGATTTAATCTTTTCTCACAGTGCAGTCCCACCATCCCAGGAATTATTTTGGTATGAAAAACCCGAATAGCTTTGTTGTGGTATTTCCCTCCCAGAAATCCATGTTGACTTTGTCCAATCCTGTTGATATTTTCCAAGTGCCCTGTAATCCTATACTTTCTAATTGGCTCTTACAATTTCCCAACCATTGATACAAACCAGTCTGCAGTTTCTTGTGTTCTCTTTTTTAAATTGTATAGTTCTGTGTGCCATTCTTCTGTTTCCAGGATCTATTCCATAAATGCTGAGCAGCGCTTCCACTATTTCCAGGGCTTTGACAGCTGGTGAAACCAACTCAACCTGATGTCAAAGAGTTTGAATGTCACAAACCTTCAAAAACTTGCAAAGAAAATGTAGGAATATTTACAAGTGCTATCTATAATTTTTTAAAGATGTATTTTAAAGGAAAGGAGGGGATTCTGCCAGAGTTGCAAGCTTCTGTAAAGTTCTGATGCTAAAAGAAGCCATTTCTGTGCACATTTGCTGTTTTTTTTAAAAGCAGTTGTTTCAATCCAATCAGTATCCATTGTTGTTTTCAGTAAAATGGTTGTCTCGGTTAGAGAGCTGATGGAATAACTGGCTGCCTGATTTTTCCACAGTCACTTGGAATTATATTATGTGGATTTCTTTAGAAATTGTATTGAGGATTTGGCAAGGAAGATCTGTCCTTTAGGCTCTTTTGTATGCAGTTTTTATTTATACAGTTGATTATTTTTTACTTGAGTAAAGGATGCCCACATTATCATTGACATTCTCTTTCACAGTTTTTCTCAGTGAATGTCTTTTCTGCATGTCTCTCTTGCTTGCAACTTGATACAAAGCTAAACATCAGAGATACTGAAAGGTGTACTATGTTTCAAGATAACTGCAAGGTCTTCATCTTTAAAAAGCAAATGTACTGGTTGGTTTGGTCTTGACTTATGTGACATAGTTCAAATCTTCAGTGTCATCTTATTTTTGTTTATTTGTCCCAAGAAAGGTCTTGCAACCCAGTAAGCTCCTTATGGTTTCTTTTCAGTTTTCCCTCTTACTGTTGCAGTGGGGTTCTTGAATACATGTGCATCTACAGACATACATCTATATGCATGTGGAAGTTGATTCCCGAGTCTGCAGATGTTGTCAAGGGACAATGTGTACATGAGGAGGAGATATTGAAGGTTGGACTTTAGATTTTTGGGGGTTTCCATGTTTGGATGGTTAAAAGACAATCCACCTTTCTGGGGTATTAAAGGAGAGTAACTGGAAGGGATGGTGTGGTCAACCATGTCAGAAACTGCTGAGAGGTTGAGGAGAGGTTTTAGCCTAAGCTGTATCATACAGTATGGTTAGTACATGTACATGTTGTCTATGTGCTGAATACAGTCAGCTGTGAAGGCTGTAAGCTCTAGGATTCCCTCCTAACCTTGATGCTTTATAACCTAATCCTTTTAAGTTGCAAGTTTTAAATATAGTCTTAACTGGTCATCTGACCCAATATCCTTGAATCACATGTTGCCAGATCTCATCTGGTTAAGTTCCTGTGTAGCACCTTGAGATGTTAAATTATGATAACGATACAAAATAAATACTGACTCAAAAACGAAATGACAATTAATAAATGCATGCATTCATTCCCACACACCTCTCGATGATATGATCAATTTAAGATGCAATTATACAATGTTTTTAAAATGCTTTTGCTTAATGGTATGTTCGGTGGAGCTTTATCCATACAGCTATGTGCTGAAAAGAACAAAGTATTAAAACTGTTTTAAGATACCAGAAGGTGTTTGATAAGTATCCGCTAAAGAAGTTGGTGTGCAGAATGAAAACAAGGTAATACACCGGCATGGATTGAGAATTGGTTGAAGGACAGCAAAGGATAGGAAAATTGATCCTTTTTCATGTAATAGGCAATGATTAGTAGGGTGCCACAGGGAATAGTGCACCCCAAGTATTCACTGTATATATCCCTCTAAACCTTTCCTATCCATGTATTTATCCAGCTATCGTTTAAATGTCATTATTGTGCCTGCGTCAACTAATTTTTCTAGCAGCTTGTTCCCTATATGCACCGCCCTCTGTGCAAAGAAGTTGCCCCTCAGGTCTCTTAAATCTTCCCCTCTCACCTTATATGAGGGAACTAAATGTAACTTCTCCAAGTTTGTATACAGTTCAAAACTGAGAGTAGAGGAATGGCACATCAGCTGTGAGGAAGGTGTAAAGAAACTCCAATGTGATTTTAAACTAGTTAGTTTAAAAGTTAGTGAGTGGGTATGGTGGATGCAGACTAATGTGGATAAATGTAAGGTTCACAGAATAATAAGAGTAATACAGCAGGAAATGGATCCTTCAGTCCAGGTTGTCCATATGGCCCATATCCCTCTCCGTCTTTCTTATCCATGTACCTGTCCAAATGTCTTTTAAATGCTGTAATAGTAATTGCCTGTACAGTTTCCTCTGGCAGCTTGTTCCATATACCCATCACACTCTATGTGGAAAAACTTGCCCCTCAGCTCCCCTTTAAATCTTTCCCCTCTTGCCTTAAACCAATGATCTCTAGTTTTGGACTCTCCTACTCTGGGGAGGAGAGAGACTGTGACCATTCATCTTATCTATGCCCCTCATGATTTTATAAACCTCAATAAGGTCAGCTCTTAGCCTCCTGCGCTCCAGAGAAAATGGCCCCAGCCTATCCAGGCTCTTGTAATTCAAGCCCTCCAATCCCAGTAATATCCTTGGTGAATTTTTTCTGCACACTTGTCAGTGTAATGACATCCTCGGTGCTCGTCAGTGCAGTTATTCCTGCATTATCACCGTCCCGTGCAGCCATCAATAAAAGCTCTTTCAAATTTCCTCTGTTATGCCATTTCAGTGACTTCCAACATATGTTGAATTTGCATCATATCCACTTTCAATCTAAAAATAGGAAAACTTTATCTAAACGGTGATAGAATTAGAAAAGCGAAGGTGCAATTAGATCTGGATATTACTGTACACCAGTGACTGAAAGTAAGCAATTAGAAAGGCAAATGGTATGTTGTCTTTAGTGCAAGAGGATTTGAGTACAGAAGCAAGGATTTATTGCTGTGGTCGTACAGAGCATTGGTGAGACCCCATCTGTAGTCTTGTGTGCAGTTTTGGTCCACTTAACTGAGAAGGATACTCTTGTCGTGGAGGGAATGCAGAGAAGGTTTAGTAGATTGATTCCTGGTGTGGCAGGTCTGGTATTTGAGGAGGGTTTATGTTGGTTAGATTTGTATCTACTGGAGTATAGAAGAATTGAAGGGATCTCATAGAAACGTATAAAATTCGAACAGGACTAGATACGGGAAGGGGGATTCCAATAGCCAGAGAGCCCAAAGCCAGGTGTCACAGCCTCTGGTTGTGGCAAATACCATTTAGAACTAAGATCAGGAGAAGTCTCTTCCATTAGACGGAGGTGAACCTGTTGAATTTTCTACAATAGAAGGCAGTGGAGACCAAATTAGTAAAAATATTAAAGGAAGAGGATATATTTCTTATTGCTAAATGGTTCAAGGGCTATGGGGGAAAGGTGGGAATAATCACCCATGATCATGTAGAAATATCAATCAGGTTTGATTGGCCTTGTCCTATCCCTATTTTGTATGTTTTTAAGCAAAACTGGACCAAAAAGGCTACAATTCTTACTGCTTTGAACTTTCCACTCAGCTGTTTGGTTCACCAGTCACCTCCCACTAAACTCCTACCTGGAGTGATTCCCCAGTGTAAACTTACTGATTTAAACGAGCTTTAAACTGGTTTGCAAGGCCCTGCAGCGAATGGCAATCCCACTGAAAGGCTTCTGGTTAAACTGCAGCTCCAGAATGAACCATAAAGAGAACCTTAAATGTAAATAGATTCAAGAACTACTAGAAATTCAAAACAAGAAGTACTATTACTTTTTTAAAAAATTAAATTACTAAAGCACCAGAAAACACTCTGTGCATTAAAGTTATCAAATTAATAGTAGTAAATTATCTTGTGCTACTTTCTTGTAGCTATTTCAGCTGGTGTGGAAACAGCAGGCAGATTCCCCAATGTAAAATCTGCTGAAGTTTGTATCCTGCTGCTGGATTCCAATGTAGAAAGCAGATTTCAACTGAGTGTACATTGGGGACTTGGGGGTCTGTGTGTTGCTTGTGCTGTAGGCCTAAACCTCCTCACCAATACGGACAGAAGTCGGTTCTTCTATGTGAATTACATTTTTCTTAGCATAAATTTTGAACACCATCTTTTTTTAAAAGAAACGTATTCTTGCTTTGTTACAATCTGTTCGGGGAATGAAAAGTAAAAGGCTCTGTCTGCTTTGTGTTTTTCTAACTCCTTGAATCATGCGATTGAAAATGAAGTGTTTTCCAGAACTGCGGAGTAATATCTTTTCAATCAAGTGACCAGGATGATTAAGTTTCTAAGACATGCACGTCATTCCACTAATTATAAATGTGGTCTTATCAGGATTTTAACAAATTAATTTTGTTGGGAAACCATGCTGATCAAGGATTTTTAATTTAAATATAAATGAAAAAGAATCACTCTGATAAATGTATTTTAGTTGTAGCTGGAGGTGGTGGGGGAGGGGGGTAAGAGAGTGTAGAGGTGGGCCATTCAGCCCCTTGTTCCTGGTCTACCATTCAACTAGATCATCTTTTACCTCTCTCACTTCTGCACTTAAATAATGATCCTTTTCAAAATACTTTTTGGATGAAGAATCTGTTACTTCAATAATCTTATCAAGAGTTTATGGTTATGCTGTAGATATAAGTATTATGCATAATTTATTATTTTGCAGCGATTGCCACACCTGCATGTTGAACACATGAATAGGTCAGTTTCACAGATAGCATTAGATAAACAC
>JAUZTB010000135.1:72865481-72880239 GCA_034780895.1 Rhynchobatus australiae
CCCTTGAAAATTGATAATGCTTATATTGTAGATGCAAATAAGTAAAAACCAGGCAGATAGTAAAATTGCTCTGTCATAATATTTAGAGAGAAGAGGATAGGATGCCAGATACCTCAAGGGAACTAATACTGAATCAAAGATCTTAACAAAATTAATGTAAACAACATAATAGTAATGAAGAAAATAATGGCAGTAAAAGGTGACAAATCCTCAGGGGAATTTGTTCTTGGTTCTGTCCTGGAATTTTATAGAATTATAGAATGGTAGTGGTACATTAAGAGACCATTTGATCCTTGGAATCTGCGTCAGCTCTCTACAAGTGCAATGCAGCAAGCACCCCCTCCCTACCCTTTACCTGTAGACTGACAATTATTCTTTTCAAGCACGGATCCAACTCTCTGTTGGAAGCAATGACTACATCTGTTTCCCACCATTCCATCAGTAGATTACTTATGTAAGAAATAATTTGCTTTTCGTGTCATCTTCAGGTCTTTTGGCAATCACCTTAAATCCATTTTCCTTCATTATTTTGGTCTCCTCGACACAGTACCTTTCAACCTTCTCTGATCCAAGTAGAGCAATTCCAGTTTCTCCTGCCTTTTCCAGTAAATCGAGGCCTTCATTCCTTGAACCATTCCAGATTTTTTTTCTCTCTCTGCTCCTTTAAGGTCACCACAATATTTTTAAAATCAATGCAGTACTACCAGCCCCTCCAACCTTCAAAGATTTATGTGCATTTACAACCAAGTTTCTCTGCTCCTGTATCCTCTCTAGAATAGTGCCCTTTATATTGCTTTGCTTTGATCTTCCTACTTTAGATTTATCTGAGCTAAATCTCATGTACCATGTCTGCCCTTCCATTCTGTCCTGTTCATGGCTTTCTGAGGTCATAAAGTATAGAGAGATACCTTTGGCCCAGTGAGTCCATGCCGAAACTCATGCATCCATTCACACTAATCCTACATTAACCCCATTCTTCCCACCTGCCCATTAACTTCCCCCCCCACACACAATTTCTACCACTCACCTACACACCAGAGGCAATTCACAGAAGTCAACTAACCTGACAACCTGCATGGCTGGGAAACCAATACACCTGGAGGAAGCCCATGTAGTGATTGTGGACGTGCAAACTCCACACAGACAGCAACCGAGGTCAGGATTGAACCCAGGTCTTTGGCGCTGTGAGGCAGCGGCTCTACTGGCTGTGTCACCAAGTATCTTCATTATTAGAACATAGAACATAGAAAAACTATGGCACAATTCAGGCCCTTTGGCCCACAAAGCTGTGCCAAAAATTCTCCTCATTGTTTTCTCCTCATTGTTCACTATTCTTCCAATTTTTGTGTCATCTGCCAATTTTGAATTAGCCTCTTGTACAGCAAAATGGGACCTATTAATATTTATCAGGAAAACTGTGCCTGACACCATCCTTTATAGATTGCCAAAGTCTATCTTCCTGGAGTTTGAGAAACAACTGCTCGCTGTGACTTTTTTATCATTACTAAACCTGTTTCTCATATACGCTGACAATCCCAATGGCTTCAGCTTTGCCAACAAGCCTATAATGTGGATCACTCACATCCTTGACCATGGCAAAAAGGACGCAATGTGCTGTGCTAGGATTGTGTTTGTAGCCACATCAACACCTGGTCGTTTCTCTAAGTAATGGCAATTGCATTCCCATGGGCTTGAACATGGCTGTACTCTCCAAAGCAATCTGCATCTCCATCACCATTCAGAAAAAATATTGGTGAGAAAGTGAGGTGAACTCAGGAAACCCTTGAAGGAGCTATTTGGTCTGTCCAATAGTCACCCATTTCCTTCTGTCTACAGACACTAATGTGGTGGGTGACCCACCCCCCACCCCCGCCTCCTGAAATATGTATTCCACACATCTCTTAGGCTCAGAAAAACACTTCAGTGATGCCAGCTGCTCCAGAGCCCTGCAAACATGGGTTCTCTGGATATGGGAAGGCTCCTGGAATTCTCAAGTGGGATTCAATGTTACTGTAGGTTATGTGCTTTTATTTATTGGACTAGTTCAATTGGTTGATGTTTACACTCATAGAATTTGGCTTGTTCCTAACCAGTTAATTTATGTAAAAGTTAATTAGTCTACAATACTTTTAGACTGCTCTAAAATTTCAAGAAAGAACGCTAAACACCTGACAATATTTATGGAACGTTTCCGTGAACCACAAGTATTGGAGGCTCAAAGCAGAACCTTCCCTCTCAGCGCTGAGTTTCCGCACTGGATTAAATTCCAACACATTTAAAGGGTTGGACCATATTTAAATTCACTTTGTATAAACACACTGATTAGTAAAACCTGTTTGTTTTTATATATCTTAAAGCCATGCCCAAATTGTCCAAACGCTGACTCAACACCTAACGTAATTCCCACCTAATCAAGTAACCACTTACAGCTGAGTAGCTTCTTAAATGTTAGCTGCCACTGGTGAGACTGATTAGTAGGTATTGACTAAAACTACAGGAGATACACCAAAGTTTAAGTTATGAGTTAAACTCTAAGCGATAAACTAAACTTCAGACTGAGACACACCCACTCACCAATTCCCACACCAGCTAAATTCCCACGTTAACAGACTGCTAAAACTGCTCTCTGTTTAAAGTCAAGTTGTACTTTTGATCACTCTCTTCTAAGTGAGGTGGAATTGGGATTGGTTTATTGTTGTCACATGTACCGAGGTACAGTGAAAAACTTGTCTTGCATACCATTCGTACAGGTCCATTCAGTACACAGTGCATCAAAGTAGTACAAGGTAAAACAATAACAGAAAGCAGAATAAAGTGTCACAGCTACAGAGAAAGTGCAGTGCAGGTAGACAATAAGGTGCAAGGTCATAACAAGGTAGATTGTGAGATGGCCGAGAGTCCATCTCATCATACAAGGGAACCGTTCAGTAGTCTTATCACTGGGATAGAAGCTGTCCTTGAGCCTGGTGGTATGTGCCCTTGGGCTCCTGTAGCTTCTGCTTGTTGGCAGAAGAGAGAATGACCCAGGTGGGTGGAGTCTTTATGATGGCTGCTTCACCAAGGCAGCGAGAGGTATAGACAGAATCCATGGAGGGGAGGCTGATTTCCGTGATGCACTGGACTGTGTCCACAACTCTACAGTTTCTTGCAGTCCCGGGCAGAGCAGTTACCATAGCAAGCTGTGATGCATCCAGATAGGATGTTTTCTATGATGCATTGATAAAAGCTGTTAAGTGTCAAAGGGACATGCCAAATTTCTTTAGCCTCCCGAGGAAGTAGAGGCGCTGATGAGCTTTCTTGGGTGTGGTGTCTACGTGGTTGGACCAGGGCAGCCTATTGGTGATGTTCACTCCTAGGAACTTGAAGCTCTCAACCCTTTTGGTCTCAGCACCATTGATGTAGACAGGTGCGTGTTTGCTGCCCCCTTTCCTGAAGTCAGCTTTTTTGTTTTGCTGACATTGCGGGAAAGGTTGTCGTGACACCATGTCACTAAGCTCTCTGTCTCCTGCCTGTACTCTGACTCATTGTTATTTGATATACAGCCTATTACAGTGGTATCATCTACAGACTTGTAGACTACATGTCATCTTGCAGCCTGTTAGAAAAGCACTGGGAAGATCCACTTTTGTAAAGAAATGATGCATGCATTTGAGAATTTGTGTTTTATTCAGGTGCCTAGTGTCTGTGATTCAGAATGAACATGTAAGTATAGTAAAGAAGGAGAGAGTGAATAGGAAAACTAAGCTCATCTCTTCTATCATTTAAAAGAGTTTAGTGATTAAAATTCTCAGCTGTGATGTATGAACTTATTTTGCATTTGCTGAATGAGGTTTGTGTTCCAGTGAAGAGCAGAGAATGATTCTGACATCGCATGGCTTCTTCTGCAAGTCTGGCCTGCGGTGAATGACCAGTTGGTTCCTGAAGCACTGATAGTTGGAGCACCTCCCAGGGTGGTTATGCATCACCATCAGCAAGTTCAGCAAGAATTAAAAATCCACAGGGGATGATACTGGAAGAGAAATTAGGTTTTGGGTAGAGTTATGCAAATAACTGAAGAGCAGGGATTTGGGGAAAGAAAAATAAATCAGTAAAGAAAGAACTTGCATCTTTAGAAAAGCTTAGAAATTTGCAGTAGGAGCTGGATCAAAAAATGATTTTGTACACCACCTCATTATTCCAGTTATTTAAGATGACAGTTACTAGTTTGATGTAATAAAAGGTAAAAAGTGTATAGAATATATGCAATGCCAGTGTAAAGTATTAAGTGGCATCATTTTGATTAGCAGGATGGTTCTCCCTGGACGGTTTGTCAAATTATACTTAAACCAATGTCCGAATGCAAACTTTATTGCTGAATTCTCTATGGGACATTGCTCTGTGTAAGTTGACTTCTAGTTTTCCTGCAGTGGAACAGTAACATTCAAAAGTAAAATATTTTGAGGTGCTATAAAATGCTATTTTATTGGTGACTTATGATGTTGTATTGAAATATTTAGTCAATATTTATTTTCATTTAGTATTTTTAAAAATGATATCCTCACTGAAGAGAGGACTCTGAGGATCGAAAGTGAAAGAACATCAAAACCCATCTTTGTATATTTTTCATCCTGCATGTGGTTGAATGGACAAGAAGTAGAATAACATGTGGCTGGACAACTGATGCAGTAGTGTAAAGGAGTGACCTTGGATTCCTGAAATACTGGGACCAGTATTGGAACAGGGGACATCTTTAAAAAATGGACAGGCTGGGCCTTTTAATGGACTTGGTGCTAATGCCATGGTAATACAGTTAACAGTTGTTGAGGAAGGTTTAACACCTTCTGGTAGGGGCACGGTCACCAGGATGAATTGTTGAGCAGAAGTTATGTGCACAGGGATTAGAGTTGGGACCAGAGTAAAGACAAGAGCAGGAGGTTAGGAGACAAATACCAGATAAGCCTCTTGTGGTTAGGAGTGCCTACAGAAATGCTTTCATTGTGGTAAATAGCACTTGAACTACAGGCACAGATGACAAAATTATATAGTGGCAAGAAGAGGCTATTCCATTAATCTCACTCCTGTGTTTTTGCATCTTAAACTCATATTTTATTCTCTTCAATTATTAATCCAATTCTTTTTCTGAAAGTTAGCATTGAATCAATTCCCTTTGCCCTTTCAGAAAGTACACCACAGATCACAATTCATTGAATAAAGAAATGTCTGTATTACCTCAGATTCTTTTGCCAGTTGGCTTAAATCCATTCTCTGGCTGCTGTCAGTTTCTGCCAAAGAAAATAGATTCTTCTTATCTATCTAAAATCGTAATGAATTTTGAATGCCATTATTAAATTATCCCTGATACCATGATGATGCACCACCTCTACCCTGAATGCTAAGACACGTCACACCAGGAAAAGGGAAGGAAAATGAGTAAGGTCAGGAAGGTTGTTTTCCATTGAATGGATCTACAGTTATTAAGTTCTCTATTTTCATTTGTTCATTGTACAATAAGTAGATTTACAGAAAATGGTAGAGCTTCTCTGGGAACTGACATCTTTTAAGGACATTTCAAAGCACAATGATCTCAAATAACCTTCCTGTCCAGATTGGGAATTATGACAGCAAACTCATTTATGAGGTGTGCAAATTTGTTTTTAATGATCAGGAAGCTAACTAAATTCCTGAAGCCAGAGATGTTGAACTCACTTTAATGTAATTTATCATTATGCAAGTATCAAGCTGTATTGATTGACCATCAGCCTGGATCTAATCTGAGTTTATTTTCATGTATCAGCCACCAACAATTGGTACTTCCATCATCTTGACTTTTTTGGTTGAAGGTTAACAGTACAGGATCCTCAGATTTCTCTTAGAATCCAATGTTTTGAAAATGACGTAGCAATTATTGTGCTCTATATCAGTGGGTTATTTAATAATGTTCAGACAACTGTTTGGAGCTCTCATTGGGAATCTGCTGAATATTCTGAATGCACGCTTGATCAGTTGGGATTTTTGTCTTGTGTTTCATGGCGCACAGTTTTGAAAGTATTGTTGCTCTAGAGATTTGCAGTGCTTACCCCAGAGATTCAGCTGTCCATTTTATTCATTCTATTGCTGCTGAGGCTTTTATTCATTTGATCATGTCCATATGGCATACTGGACAACTGCGCACACATTAAATGGGAGAATACCTCAAATATTTCCACAGCAAGGCCAAGGTAGGGTTTACTTCCTCTCTGAAATGTTTTGACTTTGTTGTGACTGCTTTGATGCACAAAATATACCTGAACGGCAAATAAATTAAGATTAGTAGCCCACGGCACTTATCCAATTTATCAGTGGTATTTTTTCCCTTCTCAACATGCTGGGGTTCCTGCTGTTTTATGAGAAGGGAGCTTTGAATTGACCCAATTATAAGAGGTGTAGGTCAGAATGAGTGCAAGTCTGGCACTCTATAATTCTGGAGCAAGTAGGAGTGGTAGGTGGAGCTTGTTAGGCACATGACCGCAGTGATATCCAACCGAAGGAGATGCATTTTCCACTAAACCAGCCAAGACTGAGACACTTCCTATCTTTTAGGAACTTATAATTTGAAGAAATACAAAGACCTTACTAAGTAGGTAACAAAGATTATGCTCCTGTGCAAACAGATTTTCCTGCCAACTGTCTTGTTGATTGTTCTATGAAATACTACACTTGTCATAAACATTTCCAAATTAATGACTTTTTATAGAAAATAGCATGTTATGATATAATCTAAATCTCAATATGAGAAGTTATGTACAGTGGGTGGTACTTTGTATGTGCTTATAAAAGAAAAACAATACTGTCCCTCTTGTATTTTCCCGGAAAGAAAAGCCAGACTTGTTGAGTGTTTCCTTACCGTAAAGCTGAACAAATAATTCTGTGGTGGAAGTAACTACTCCATTGAAAATGTTGATGGTTTCTATCAGTTTCCACTACATGTTATAAAGGATGCTGAAGTCAGTTTGTTAATTCACATATTGAAAAATATTTATCTTGCATTTTCATAACAAAACTGGTGAGCATAAAAATGTTGAACGTAACCTAATTTGCTTTTACATCGGAAGTAGAAAATGGAGTGCCAGTGTGTGTGGAAATGGAAATTATTTTGCTGGATTTTTGACTGATAAATTGTACATAAACTGCCAGGAGTAAAGAAATCTGGGAATTTGAAAGGGATAAACTTTACAACTATAGGCCAGTCACCTAAATATCTGTGTAAATAATACTAGTCTGGGACAAAGCTAATTAGTATTTGAAAATAATGAGGTGGTAAATAAGAGTTCCTGTCAGTTTATTCGTGTTTGTTGAAGAAACTGAGAGGATTGTTGAGGGTGGTAGATCTGATGTTCCGATATGGACTTGCACAAGGTTATTTTTTTTTCCAAGTTTTGCAAATTTTGAAGCCTATATGCTGAAAACAATAAAGGCTGTATGGATATAAAATTAGCTAAAGGACAGTAGGTGGAGAGAGTAGTGAATGGTTATTTTTAAAAGAAAATTCATATGTGTAGTGGTATTTCTCAAGGGCTCTTTTTGATGCGTATCGATGACCTTTATTGGGGCATAATTTCAAAGCAAATGACATGAAACGTGGAAAATGATAAGGCTAGTTGCAAACTGATAAAGTGCAAAGGCATGTGATATATGAAATTTAATGCAGAAAATTATGGAGTGACGTTTATTATCTGGAAGGACAAGGAAAGACAATGTACAATTTTTAACTGTTTTCAGAAGAGTGGGACATGCCTAGAGGAGGAGATTTCTAGTGATAGAATTTCATGGAAGGTGAAAAGCACCTTAACAAGCTTTCCCTTTGTGCTCTACACTGCACCCCCACCCCCACTTCCCTGCAAATTAAATTGTGTTTTCTCTCTTTTGCAGTTTTGACAAAGGCCATTGCCTTAAAGCTCTAGCTTTGCTTGTGCTCCAACTGCAGTATTCTGTTCAATTCTGCGCACATTTCAGGAAGAATGTGTAGGCCTGGGAGATTTACAGAAATATAAGAAAAATTTATTTTGACTTTATACAGAAACTTGGATTGTTCTGCTTGCAGCAGAGAAGAGGAAATGTGATTGTGTCCAAAATCATTAAACCTTATTGATGATAGTAAATAAGGAATACTGTTTCCAGAGGTAGCATGGTCAAGAACAAAGGTGATTGACAAGAGAACCAACAATGATTTGAGTATCTATTTAATACAGCACATGACCTGAGAGCAGTGGAACCAAATAAAATAGTAACATTCAAGAGGGAATAGGATAAGTATTTGAAGTGAAGGATTATATGACTTTGCAGAAATGGAGGGTGAGTGTGATTAATTGGCTGGCTTACCCTACAAGTGGTGGAGCCACAATTGATCAAATGCTGTCTTTTTGTGCGACATTGTTCTATGGTTCTAAGTACTAATTAGCAATGGGGAAGTTGGGTGTTTAGATCTCACTAAGGTAACTTGTAAAATTGAGTGTTTATAAATTTGACTATAACAGCTACCAAATTGATTTTAAAACCCAACTGATTTTTAATTTCCTTCAAGTATATCTAGTCTAGACTTGGCTGTCCAGTCTTGACCCCTCTGGTTGACCTCTAGTTCCTGAAAGGGTCAGGATGGTGACTAATGCTGATTGCCAGTGTTGCCCACATTCCAAGTATAGATAAATTGCTAGGACAGCTTAATCAATATTTGAAGAGAAAAACACTAATTTAAATTTTGAATAGAAATCCCCTCTTGGATTTTTGATTAGTGCTTATCTTGTTTTGACTCATCTAAATAAAGGCTGTTTTAATCATTGAAAAGTCAATTTAACCTTCCATTTCCAACATGTCGTGTCTCTAATATTTCAAAGTTTCCAATGATGCAAAACTGGTAAGATTATGAGGGATGTGCAAAGAGGCTTCAAGGTGACCTAGGCAGATTCAGCAAGTGGGCAAAAACATGACATGCAGTTCAGCATGGATACATGTAAAGTTATAGATTTTGCTAGACGAAACAGAAAGGCAGAGGAGTATTTAAATAGTGTTAGATGGGAAGCATTGATACACAAGGAGAATTGAGTGATCTTGTACACTAGTTACAGAAAGTTAGCAGTTAAGGAGGCAAATAGTACATTGGCCTTCATGGCAAGGGGATTTGAGTACAAGAGCAAGGACGTCTTCCTACAGAACTTTGTGGGGTATTAGAATTATAAAGTGATACAGCACAGAAACTGGCTGTTAGGTCCACTGTCCACATCAACCATTGGCCACCCATTTACACTTCTCCCCACGTTCCTATCAACAGTGGCCAGATTTTACCAGTCATATACACATTATGGGCAATTTACAGTGGCCAATTAACCTACCAACCCACATGTCTTTTGGGATGTTGGAGGAAACTGGAGTACCTAGAGGAACCTATGTGGTCAAGGGGAGAACTTGCAAACCACACACCATTTACAATGCCCTATGTGCAGTTTTGGTCTCCGCATCAGAGAAAAGTTTTTTCTTCCCATAGAAGGAGTACAAAGGTTCACCAGACTGATGAAATGCTGTACGAGGAGATATTGGGTCAACTAGGTTTGCATTCATTTGGATTTAGAAGAATGAGAGAATCTACTTGAAAATGATGTGGGTATACAACTCTGTGGAGATGATGTTCCCCTAGGACCAAGGCCTCTTTTAAAAAGAGGATGCCACTGCCTTAGACTACAGGGTAAAATGTTTGGGACTGTAACAAGGAGAAATCTTTATTTGGAGCTAGTAGATCTGTGGAATTCACTGCTGCACGGTTGGAAAGACAGTTGTTGAATGTATTTAAGAAAGTGATAAATCTGTAGATTTAAAATGCACTAAGAAGTATGGGGAAGGAGTTGAGATAGATGAGTCTTGATCATATTGAATGACTGAACAGGTTCAAAAGGCTGACAGTTCCGCTCCTACTTGCTGTGTTGTTCCTGAATTGTGTACATGTACCTCATTAATTCTAAATCCTATTACATGTGATGGGCTTTGACTGGAGCCAATTAATTGGCATGAGGTGTCTGTTTATTCACATGTTGCAGTTCCCCTTGGCAGCTGAATCATCCTCATGGCAAATGTGTATTCACAAATCTGTGATCTTCCTGATCTGCAGCTTTTCTATTACCTTGGGTAAATTTAAATGATAAATGAGAGAAGTTATTTCATCATTCTAACTGAGTTTGAGGCATGTGCATGCAATTTATTTTTATCACTTTTGATATCGGCTTAATTGAGCTATCACTTTGGTATTTGGTACTAATTTGTGATTCTATTCTTGAGCCAATTATGCACATTTGTCCATGTATTTTTCCTCCTATTAATGAAAGGATTTTATTCCTTAAATATTATTTCCTAAAGTTTTCATATATGCTTAATATTGCTTACATTTTTCACCCTCTGCAAATTGCAGAGATGCTATTTAAGTACTTGTTCAATTTTATTCATTCCAAAACTAAAGTATTTTGAACTTATAATTGGCTTTTAAAATATTAATGGTAATTATTTAATCTGCAGAATGGCTACAGTATAGAAGGAGGCCATCTAGACCAGTTCTGTGTAACAGTGCACTTTGTTGCACGTCGCTGCCGGCTCCCAACAGCCTGGTCATTTTTTATGTTCTTTCAGATAATTATCTATATTTGAATTTATTTCTGCGACAATCTCTTGCAGTGGGTTACAGACTCTACCATTCAGTTATTTTTTTAAAAAAAAGCATTCCTCTTACCATGGTACCCTGCTCAGTGCCATCTGGCAAACTGTAAATTCATTATTGCACTCTTGGTTCTCCAGTCTGAACACTCAAAGATATGTACCCCCCATACTTCAGCCTAAGCTGTGCGCTGTTGTGCCAGGAGCCTGGTATAAATTCAGCTCAGTGTGGAGATGCTCCCTATGAGAGTTGGTGTTGGATCGGCAGGGCTGAGTGATTGAGGTAACTCTGTGTTCAGATGTGGAATTCTGGTGGCATGGGGACGACACTGGAACAGTGTATTGACAGGTTACCCAGATTCTATAGTGATTCTTATCATGGCAATGGGGAGGGCAGGCGTTTGTTCCAGATTCCCAGCACAATCAGTAATGCATCTCTCTATTTAATACTGTAAGAAGCCCTTTTGGCTCCAATTCTATGAGTGATCTCTTTCTGGGTAAAGTTTCCTGAGTGCTAAGTGAGGTACCAGTGTGAGAGTTTTGATTCTTCTACAGTGATCTTCTTTTGTCCCTAATTTGTGGCTTCTTACACCAATGGGAGCAATTTACCTCAAACTGTTTATACCCTTCCTAAGTTTAAATACCTCTGTCAGATCTCCTCACAATCTACTCTCTTCCAAGGAGAAAAACACCAGCCCCACCAGATCATATAACGTGTTTCTGCTCTGTCCATTCTGTGTACAACCTGGAGACATGAGACTCCAGATGCTGTAATCTGAAGCAAAATAACAAACTGCTGGAGGAACTCAATCAGGTTTATTATCACTGACTTATATGATGTGCAATTTGTTGATTTGCGGCACCAGTACAGTGCAAAAGCATAAAATTACTATGAATTATTCCCTTCTTTTTGGCACTATTTTCTTGTAATGAGGTAATGTTCATGACCATTCAGAAATCTGATGGTGGAAGGGAGGAAGCTGTTTCTGAATCAATGAGTGTGTGGGTCTTCAGGTTCCTGTACCTCCTTACTGATGGTAGATACAAAAAAAGGGCACATCCTGGATGGTGAGAGTCCGTGGTAATGGATGCCACCGCCTCGAGGCACTGCCTCTTGAAGATGCCCTTGATGGTGGGGAGGGTTGTGCCTGCGGTGTAGCTGGCTGAGACTATAACCCTCTGCAGCCTCTTTCAATCCTGTGCATTGGACGATCCATACCAGGCTGTGCTGCAACCAGTCAGAATGCTCTCCACTGTACATCTGTAGAAATTTGTAAGAGTCTTTGACATACTGAATCTCCTCAAACTCTGAACAAAGTATAACCACTGGTGTGCCTTCATCATGATTGCATCAATGTATTGGGCCCAGGATAGATTGTCTGAGATGTTGATGCCTGGGAACTTGAAGCAGCTCACCTTTTCCACCACTGACCCCTCGATGAGGACTGGTGTGTATTCTCCTGACTTTCCCTTCCTGAAGTCCACAATCAATTCCTTGGTTTTGCTGACATTGAGTGCCAGGTTGTTGTTGTGACACCACTCAACCAGCCAAACTTTCTCACTTCTGTACATCTCTTCGCCATCTGAGATTCTATCAACAACAGTAGTGTCATCAGTCAACTTGTAGATGGCCTTTGAGCTGTGCTTAGCCACACAATCATAAGTGTAGAGAGAATAGAGCAGTGGGCTAAGCTTGTATCCTTGAACTAGGCCTGTGTCGATTGTAAGCGAGGAGGTCAGTTATTACTGATCCGCACTGACTGTGGTCTCCCAATAAGGAAGTCAAGGATCCAGTTGCAGAGAGAGGTACAGAGGCATAGGTTTTGCAGCAGGTCAGGCAGCAACTGTGGAGGGAAATGGACAGCTGACACTGTAGGTCAAGATCAGGCCCAGTCCAGATGAAGGTTATTGACCCAAAGGTTCTTGACCTGAGGAACCAGAGTTCCTCCAGCAGTTTTTTTTTGTTGTTTACAGCCTATGCTACCTGGTTAACAGGTAGTGTATATGCTGAAGTCATCGCATTTTCAAGTATAATTGAGCATTTGCTGCAAACAAGTCGGGCATGTAGATGAATGAAGTGCTTAGTTCATTGTCTTGTCCACCTGCAGAAAAATGGAAGCCTAGCATTTTACAGTGGATTCCATGTGTGTGAAAGAGAAAGAAAATTGCAATAATATCACCTGCTTTTATCTTTGAGTCACACTAACTTGTAGATTAGATTAGTAGTGTAATTAGATTAGTCCATTTAATTGAGCCTTTGGTTTCAGCATGGTAGAGAGTAAATTGCAAGATATTGTGCACTTTCTTCCACAAGTGGCTGATGTCAGCATTGGGCAGATTGAGGGTTTTGCATAACAATTACAATCGCTGCATGGACAAAATAGTCAGAGTTGCACTTGTAGTCGATATGGCAACCCATGCATGGGATCAAAGCACATTAAGCAGTGTACTCTAATATTGTTAAATTAGAATGAGGTTAATCCATGGACTAGCAACTGCACTGTTTTTGCATGTTTCAGTGAACATATTTGTACATAAAAATATATAGTGTTAATCATGGCAGCTATTTAATTTGATATTG
This sequence comes from Rhynchobatus australiae, assembly GCA_034780895.1. Classification (NCBI taxonomy): domain Eukaryota; kingdom Metazoa; phylum Chordata; class Chondrichthyes; order Rhinopristiformes; family Rhynchobatidae; genus Rhynchobatus; species Rhynchobatus australiae. Next base: position 72,878,713 of record JAUZTB010000135.1, read on the forward strand.
CAGGGTGTAATACAATTTGCACTCCAGAGGGACATAGCAGCAGATGTGACCTATTATTATTATGGCAGGAATTAGTTTAAAGTAAGCTTATTCTGATGACTAGAACACACAAATCTATTGGTAGTGCTTGCTGCTTATACTTCAATGTGCGAACAATGCTTCTGGATGCCTTTTGTTATATTTGCATCACACATGTAAACATGTCGATGATTGGCTGTCTCTCTCCTTGCGTTTTGCAAAGAGGTTCTAGGATTGTTTCGAGGTCTCAATGTGGTGGTAGATCTAAGAACATAACAAATGGAAGCAGGAGTAGGCCATTCAGTCCCTTATGTCTGCTTTACCATACAGTAAGCGCATTGTTAATCTTATCTCCAAGCTCCTATCCTAGCACTAGCTGCAAATATCTTTTTTGCTTTAATATCTAAAAATGTATTGATCTCTCTGACAATGCTCAGAGACACCTCCAGAACTCTCTTGGGTAGGGAATTCCAGAGATTCACTTGGAAAATTAAGTTCACGTAATGAGAGATGGTCTTTGACACCCTGCCTGCCACACCACCACCTGTTTTATTTTTATCCATGTCTCCAAATGACTATTTTCATTTGAGTTCTGAGTCCCTTCCATCTATATATTCAGCTTCTATCTGGTAACGTTTTGTTTCTTTACACATTGTACTTTGCCATCATCCATTTAAAATGCATATTTGGTGTTATGAATTTGTGTTGATAAATTTCTCCTCCTCCCTGACTTGCACATTTCATTTGAGACTGTGATGCTGGTAAAAGACACCCCAGCCAGGGAGGCATTACCTCCATATCTGCCCTGTCAAGCCTCTTAAGTATTGTTAGTCCTGTAGAAAATGCAAGTTATTTAGAGTTAAAAAAAATTGTTAAATGTTGATATTTGAACAATTTTGTAACTTGTATTCAGCAAATTACATGGGATCCTTTCAAAGGCACTGGTTTAAGAGCTCTGCATTTAGAATAGCAATAAAAACTTAGCATTTCATTGGTATTGAGAGCATTGATTGGCATGCTAGATAGTATTTACATTTTAATAGAAAACCAGTAGACAAAGTGTATATTTCTAACTCTTTTACAATTTATGTTCTTTTTTTAAGATAGTGTAGGTACATATCCTTTTTTTGTAGGTGTCTTTGAGACTCCATTTTAAGTGGTCTGAAAGCCATATAACACATTTATTACAGTGACATCACATCGTTGTGTATTTGGTAAATTTTTATTCATTTGTTTATAAACTTGATCAAAAGAATGAAGTGAGTGCTGCAGTATGGATAAATAACATAGGATCTGGTTTCAAATGGAAACCAGAGCATGCGGAAGGGTCCTTTGTGAAACGGGTTGGAACAGTTGTAATGGCATGCCCATTGGTCTTCACAGTACAATAGTTCCTGCAAATCAGCACTTTTAGTTCTCATCTTTACTAAAGTATCATCAAATCACTGATGTAAGAAATGGGAAAACGTTACAATAATGCAGCAAGGAAATTTTCTTGAGGCAGGAGAC
>JAUZTB010000135.1:73093164-73103854 GCA_034780895.1 Rhynchobatus australiae
ATATAAATCCTATATGTGACAGATGTAATTCAGAGGTGGCTTCCCTGACACATATGTTTTAGTCCTGTCCGCTTTTGTAAAAATATTGGAAAGACATTTTTAATATTATTTCAACTGTATTGAATACTGATTTACAACCTCACCCAATCACTGCAATTTTTGGGCTACCAGTAATGGAATCTGGCCACTTATCTGCTGCTGCTTGTTGTATGATTGCCTTTGTTATATTAATGGCCAAGCGATCCATTTTGTTTAAATGGAAGGATCCAATACCTCCCACTACTTTTCAATGGTTTTTTTAAACTATATCATGGTTTTCTCAAACTTAGAAAAAATTAGGAGTGGCACTGTGGATTCTTTGTTTAAATTTGAGGAAGTTTGGAGTCCATTCATTCAATAATTTCATATGATATAGATCCCTCTTCAATAACCTTTGAACTTAGAGGAGCGGAGTTGACGACATAATAATGCTCTTTGTTTATCGAGAAATGTCAGTCCAGTTTTTTTTTCTTTTGAAATTTATTTCTAGTTTGTTTCGTTTTATTACTTATAATTTTTTTTCAATTTGGGTTATTTTGTATAATAAATCTTTTTCTTTCTCGTTTTGATTTTTTTGTAATATATTTATTTACTAAGAAACCATGGGGCTTAGAATATATCTTTTTTTTGTTCTTTATGACTATTTATGTAATGATTGTCCTCCTGATCTCTTTATATTATGTGTATAATTACCGATGTTTTATATATTATTCTGTATTAATTTGAAAATTAATAAAAAGATTGAAAAAGAAAAGTAAATACAGACGGGAAGTATTCACTTACCCATCACCTGTGGGTCCATGCATAGATTACCACATACATTATTAAGGGGACCTACTCTTTCCCTAGTTACCCTTTTGCTCTTAATATACTTGTAGAATATCTAGGGATTCTTCTTTGCCTTATCTGCTAAGGATATCTCATGTCCCTTTTGGCCTTCTAATTTATTTCTTAAGTATACTCCTATATACCTTATACTTAAAGGATTTGCTTGATCCCAGTTGCCTAATCCTAACACATGCCTCCTTTTTCCTGACCAAAACCTCAATATCCTTTGTCAACCAGGGTTCCCTAATCATGCCAGCCTTGTCTTTCATTCTAACAGGAACATGCTGGCTCTGAACTCTTCCAATCTCACTTTTCAAAACTTCCCGCTTGTCAGACATCCCTTTACCTGCATACAGCCTCTTCCAGTCAACCTTTACAAGTTCCTGTCTAATGCCTTGCCCCAATTCAGGACTTTAACTCAAGGACCAGTCCTATCATTTTCTATTACTGCTTTAAAACTAATAGAATTATGGTCAATGGCTTCAAAATGCTCCCCCACTGGCACATTAGCCACTGGCCCAGCCTCATTTCCTAAGAGGAGTTGAGTTTATCTCTTCTGGAAATACCATCTACATATTGCTTCAGAAAACTTCCCTGGATACCCTTAACAAATTCTGTCTCATCTAATCCCTTAGCTCTGTGATAGCCCCAGTCAATATTAGTGAAGTTAAAATCACTTACTATTACAACCCTGTTATTCCTGCACCTACTTGTGATTTCCCAACATATCTGCTCTAATTCCCACAGACTATTGAGAGGGCCTAAAATATAATCCTTTTCTTATTTTTAAGTTCTATCCATATGGCCTCATTGGATGTTCCCCTCGGGATATCCTTTCTAATTACTGCGATGATGTTCACCCTAATCAGTATCACAAATCTCCCTCCTCTCTTACCTCTACCTCTATCGTCTGGATTCTGGAAGCATCAGATCCCCAATAACATGTATGAAGCTAATGAGCCTACTTTCTGTCTCCCTTTTTTAATAAATGAGTTGCATTTTCTATTTTCCAAAATAGTGAAACTTTTCTAAATCTAGGGAATTTTTGAAAATTGAAATCAATGTACTAATCGCACTAACCACTTCTTTCAAATCCATTATTTTTGTTTAATTTTCTTAGTGCTAATTTCTTTTAGCTCGTTATATTCTCTACATCTGTTGTCTAGCATTGTTTTCAAGAGGTTTTCTGTGAAGATGGACATAACATGTTTGGTTAATTTATCTCATTTCTTTATTCTCCAATATAATTTCTCCAGTCTTGCTCTGTATGAGATCCATAATAATTTGTGCTAATCTCATTTTGCTTATCTTACCTTTATAGTCTTTTTTTCTACTTTTAGCTTGTTCTACTTTTCCTTATCAATGTCTTGATACTCCTTTGCTGAATTCTGAATCTTTGCTAATCCGCACATGTGGCATTTGTAGCCATTGTCAGTCATAGTTGAACCACTTTCCCTACTGCGTTCTTGTACCTGCTCAAGCCATATTTTTATTGTAAAATTCCTTATTAATTTTTTAAAATAGGCATTGAATGAAGAGTACCTATTTGTTTCTGATAAGTGTATTTTTCTTTATTACACAAGTAATCTGGTTTCATAGTTTCCATATATTTGAATACTAAGATTCTGGTATATTGAAGCATTTGAAGCAGCTGTGCAGCTTTATAACAACCTTTTGATTTTCACTTTTAACCGGATTTTTACATTTGCCAGAAAATGTGTCTGACATACTTGAGTCCTGATGTACTTCAGTCCTGATGAAAGGTCTTGACCCTAAACATTGACTGTTTATTTCCCTCCATAGATGCTGTCTGACCTGCTGAATTCCTCCAGCATTTTGTGTGTGTTGTTCCAGATTCCAGCATCTACAGATTCTCTTATGTCTGATGTACTTTTGTGATGGTTAGTCAAACAAATCTGCTGATTTTTGTCCCGAGCCTGCAAACCTAATCTAGTCATGATTTGATAGTACATTTTTTTTTGAACTGTTTAATATATACACAAGAACACAAGAAAATAGGAGCAGGAGTAGGCCACCTGACCCCTCAAATCTGCCATGCCATTCAGTCTGATCATGGCTGATCTGCCCCAAGCCTCATCTCTTCTTCAGTGCCAATTCCCCATAGCCCTTACTGTCCTGATCTTTCAAAAATTTATCTGCCTCCAATTTGCTTCAAAGATTTAGTGTCTGCAATCCTCTAGGGCAGAACATTCAAAAGATTCGTTAACTAACTTTGTTATCTAAATTCATGCTTTTCTGTTTAGTAATGATAAATAAATCATTTTTATTTGCTGTCTCCAAGTGAGGGCACTTCATTTACAATCTCTATTCTAAACTAAATTTAAATGTATATTTGGAAATGTTAACAGGAACCAGGTATATAATTTTTGATAAATTAATAGGCTGTTGTCATGGTATTTAAGAAAATCTATTGGATTAGCTCCCAAATAACACAAATCCTGAATTAGAAACCAATACTTAAATGCATCATTAGAATTGATGGACTGTAAGTAAAAGCTGGAGATTGCATTATAATGCTGTTATTTTAGTAGAACAACTTATAATTTAAGCATTCCATCTATGTCTATGCCATTGTTAAATATTTTGGATATTTTAATTTTATAAATGTTGGAGTATTAAATTGAAAAATCTACTGTAAATCTTTAGATCTTTTTATTTGAAAATTATATTTTATTATGAACAGAAGTTATTTTGGCATAGAAATTACATCAATTTTAAAACTAACATTTCACATGCATTGAGGAGGAGAATTGTAAAGGCAAAAATAAATGTATTCAGAATTTACAATTGGACTAATTGCAATGGAAACTTTGCTTTTTATCTGCATTCATTTCATTACTTTCTTTGCATTGCTGTGCTGTTTCATCTTCATTTCAGTTAGCCAAAGTTTGAGGATGGGGATAAATACAATTTATGTTTTCACATAAGTTGTTTCATGAATGCCAAATTAACATGTCAGTTAGTAGATTTTTATAAAGTCAAACTAAAAGACTTACAATAATTTACATTTTTTCTTCTCCCCTCTTCATTCATGCTGAACTGTTAACAGAGCACCTGTCCAGATATCCATATTAATGACTTTTCTTATTTATCCATATTTATGACTTTTTTTCTTTTTCTTATTCATATTTATGACATCTTTACTGCAGAATGTCCATGTAAGCTAGGTTCGACATTGTCAAAATCTCATTTTCTTCTAACCACTGTCCAACCTCTAGTCTCCCCTTGTCCAACATTCTTAAGTACGCCATCAACTCCCAGTTGTGTCTGCATGTCTCTATGGACTGCAGTTTAAATCTCTTTAACTCTGCTCTGATCATGGCTCTAGGAATACCTTGAAGAATATCACCAGTGATATCTTTTGTCTATGATTTATTTTTTTCATGTTCTTAACGCTTTTGCAGCATTGGACTGAATCAATTGTGCCACCTTCCTTGATCGCCTGTATTTTATGATCAATCTGAATAAAACTTGTCTTGCATTGCTTCTTTCTGAGTTACTTGAATACAGGAGAACTGTATTCATTATTGCTAATAGGTTACAGAAGTTCACCCTTGCACAATTCAGAGATGTCCTCTGGACTCATATGCCTTCAGCTGCTTTAGCCTTGCTCTTTGGAACTCTAGCCTAAACCCATAATCTCTTGCATCTCACTTTAATTGTCAAAACAATGCACATTACTTGATCTCTTAGCTCTCCAGAAAAATGTCATGCCTGGGCCTTTTTGAAGCATCTTGGATCAATTTCAACATCTATGTAATGATACAGAGCTAAATTATATTGTCAAACTACTGCTTGTTCTGATGGAATCATGTGGGATAAACTTCAGTAAGTCATGAAAGCACCTATTAAAATGCTTCAAAATTCTGTACACTGGCTGAAGCATATCTTTACTGAGATTGGATATTTTGATGGCCTAATATTTCATCATCTATATTATAAGGCTTTTTTTTACTTCTACCTTTATAAGTCTATGGGAAAAAGTTTCATTTACAAATTGATAATTTGGAAAGCTCTTCCAAGTTGTTGTACTAATATCAGTACTGTTGATGATTGAGTGTAAGTAAGACACACGGGAAAAATTAAAATCTATTCTGGAGCTTTTAACTGCATTTTAATTTTTTGTTTACTTTTCAGTAAATTTGAAATGTCAGGAGAACCTGATGTTTATCCAATATTTACTTAAGTAGAATTACTTAAATAGCCAATGGCATTTCAATTATGTGAAGCAAATATTTCTGGGAGACCTAAGGCAATATAAATACAACTGACCTACGTGGTATTTAACAGAAGGCTAGCAATACATCTGTGTGCTTTAAAAGAAACTCCAGGTTTTCAAGTCAGCAACTAAAGAATGATGCTTACTTCTAGCCTCTAAACTATTCAGAAAAGATAAATTGGCTCTGGTGTCTTTCCTCCTTTCCAGTAAGATTTGCAATCAGATACTATCCATAGAGGATCTGAGGTAAACAGTAATAGTGCTGTTATTGGACTGCCTGAACAATCACTCAAACTGAAGATTTTTCGCAGACAAAATGAGAAAGGAAAAGACATCTTTATAAATTGAAATAAAGATTGGGGTATATGCATGGGATCAAGAAAACTCAAAATATCAAAAGAACATTGCATAATACATATTTTTGCGAGACTTTCATAATTTTGGATGCTCTGGAAAAAAAAATGGCATTGCATGCATGCGTACATATGTACATCTCTCAGTTTTACAGGCTCGTGAGAGTTTGTTGAGCAGCAATGTGTTTAAGATCTTTATTAGCCACATGTACATCGAAACACACAGTGAAATGTATCTGCGTAGAATGTTCTGGGGGCAGCCCGCAAGTGTCGCCATGCTCCCGGCGCCAACATAGCATGCCCAAAACTTCCTAACTTGTATGTCTTTGGAATGAGGGAGGAAACCGGAGCACCCGAAGGAAACCCACGCAGTCACAGAGAGAACGTGCAAAGTCCTCACAGACAGCAGCGGGAATTGAACCTGGGTCGCTGGCACTGTAATAGTCTTATGCTAATTGATACACTACTGTTAAAGACTCAATTACATCTCATTCAATATGGCTTAATATTTTAAATATTTTTCCCCAACGAGAATAGTGTGTAAAATGATGTTTGCATTAAATCATTGATTCATAGAACATTATAGCACAGCACAGGCCCTTTGGCCCACAATGTTGTGTTGACATTTTATCCTACTCTGAGATCTATCTAACTCTTCCCTTCCACATAGCCCTCCATTTTTCTGTCATTCATGTGCTTATCTAAGAGTTTCTTAAACGTCCCTAATGTATCTGCCTCCACCACCTCTGCCAGCAGTGCATTCCACGCACCCACCACTCTCTGTGTTTTAAGAAAACTCTGATATCACACCCCCCCATACCTTCCTCTAATCACCTTAAAATTATGCCCCCTTGTGTTAGCCATTTTCGCCCTAGGAAAAGTCTCTGACTGTCCACTCGATCTATGCCTTTTATCATCTTGTACACCTCTATCAAGTCACCTCTCATTCTCCTTAGCTTCAAAGAGAAAAAGCCCTAGCTCTTCAATCCTGGCAGCATCCTGGTAAATCTCCTCTGCACCCTCTCGAAAGGTTCCACATCCTTCCTATAATGAGGTAACCAGAACTGAACACAATACTCCCAAGTGTGGTCTAACCAAAGTTTTATAAAGCTACAACATTAACTTGTGGCTCTTAACTCAATACCCCAACTAATGAAGGCCAACACACCATGCACCTTCTTAACAACCCCATCAATATGCATGGCAACCTTGAGGGATCCATGGATTAGACATCAAGATCCCTCCTTTCCTCTAAACAGTCCTGCCATTAACCTTGTATTCTGCCTTCAAATTCAATCTTCCAAAGTGTATTACTTCACACTTTTCTGGGTTGAACTCCATCTGTCACTTCTCAGCCCAGCTCTGCATCCTATCAATGTCCTGTTGTAACCTACAGCAAACTTCTACACTGTCCACAACACCACCAACCTCCACGTCAACCTCATTGATTGCATTTGCAAAGGCTGTAACAGCTTATCTTATGGAGTAGGGTTTGTTTAATCCAGTTGTCTGGATTTCTGCTCTGATATGTGCATGTACAGTTGCCAGAATGATGATGCCAAGTATCTGCAGTTTTGCAATCATTACAAATGCAAATTCTAGGCTATCGATTCCTATTAATAATTAAACAATTTATCCTATTTCTGTGACGGCATCTGGAAGTACATTTTTGAAAACCTGCAGGAGAACCCATGTAGGTTGAAAAGGAGATTTTCTAACCTTGGCATATTTTTAAATGGGCAAACTGTTTTTGCTAACATTTTGTTGGATGTGAATTTCCATTGAATCTGATATTGTGTAGAAAGCATGTAATGGACAGCTACTTGGCTAGGTGCACTATAAAGGGACCAGCTGTGGAACCTCTGTGTATAAAGGGATTGCTATTTATTTTCTTTCTTATTTTTTCCTATCCTTTCTCCGGCATTTGAAGTGAATCTAGAGAAAATGAAAATATGTTGAATAGGGAACTATAAAAATTAGCTGGCTGATAGGCTTTCAAAGTTAGAGCTGGAATGAGAACCAGAAAAGTGGGAAAGAATGCTTAATAAGGTTAACTGCCATACAAATATGATTAAGACAGTTTTAACTGAAGAATGTAATGTAATTTTCTTCTGTAGCAAGTTTCAAAGGAAATGTCATCAGTTTAAAGCATTTTCAAATATCACTATGTATCAGTTAGTTGTTTCAAATGGCCCTCCTTGTATTATAAATGTTTTAAATTTATCCAAACGGCATTGAACGTGAACAATTATTGATAACTAATTCTAGATTTTATTATGAGTTTAAAAATAGTTTTTAAGAACCCATGTGCACCTGAATTTAGAGTCTGCTGTTTATGATTAATTGTAGCATTTGAATATACTTTCAGAGCAATTTTAACTTACAGTTTCTCTATTGCGGTATATTACAAAGCTGAGAATATAATTTTCAGCTATATTCTAATGATTTCAGCAAAATCTACTAGTATTATGTAATTTAGAAGCTAGCTAATTTTGAAATAATTTCTGGATTATAATTTTTTGCCATGTTTTCTTCTGCAGCTAGCACTGGCTAGTTTCTTTGAGGATGGCAGTGAAAATCAGCCAGTTCAAGATGTACCAACGTTTAATAATCCCTCTAATTTCAGACCTGTAGTGCATGGGTAAGAAGTAACTAGTTGTATATCCAACTTCAACTGCAATTTTTGTTGCAAATTTTTGATGCATCTTTTCAGTTGCTTTAGGTTCTATTTCATTGGATACGGTAGCATTTAATTCTCTGGACCATTGATGTAGAGACATGAGTTCAAGTTCCATCATTGGAAATTTAACTTCAACTAACTAAATGAATTTGGATATTTTTTTTTGAAAAGGCCACTTTTAGTCATTGTGACTGTGAAACTACCAAGTTGTTGTAAAGCCCTATCTTGTTCAATGTCCTTCAGGAAAGGAAATCTGCTATTGTTATCTCATCAGACCTGTGAGTGCAGAATTATCAGCGTGGTTTTAATTGTCTCCTCAGTTCAGGGGCTATTTGGGAAGAAATAATAAACCATAAGCAGCAATGTCCACATTCCATGAATAGGTAAAGAATAAATATTTGTAACTTCAATAAAAATTTGATCTGTCTATATATTACAATTAGTTGGTTTAAACAACTCTAAATCTGAAAAGAAAAATTACCCTCAAAAGCAGTTCTCTGCATCTTTCACAAAGGGTTCAAGCCTGTGAATATGGAATGGCATTTTTTAACACATTGTTAATATATTGAACAATACTTTGTCATTCAATTAATCTTATTGTAGAGGTAATAACATTGCACCTGAGTAGGAAAAAGCCAATTAAAAAAATCCAAAAACAGTTAAATTATAAAACACCTCAGATAGCCATGTTAGTTATGGTTAACTATATTAGTTGAGATGACAATGCAATCTTGTTATTACAGTGCAACAAGTTTAATTGGTTATTTTTGTACAAATCCATCAATGTATTGGAGCTTAGTCAACTTGACAGCCAGCTGTCATTTTGTGATGTTATAAGCATTTTCGGGTTAACCACAAACTATGGATTTTCTCTTCCTCATCTCAAATTGATGGGCAATTCACATATGAATAAAATTATGCATTTTAAACTCACCATTAGTTTGTTTTCCCAACATCCACAAGAATTGCCTTAATACATATGCAATTATTTTTTTTAATTTTAAATTTTATTTACAGTGTGGTAACAGGCCCTTCCAGCCCAACAAGTCCACACCGCCCTTTTGTTTTTAAACCCAATATTAAACTACCCGTACATTTTTAGAATGTGGGAGGAAACCAGAGCACCCGGAGGAAGCCCACGCAGACACGGGAGAACGTACAAACTCCTTACAGACAGGGATGGGAATCGAACCCCGATCGCTGATGCTGTAATAGCATTGTGCTAACTGCTACGCTACCATGCCGTCCCTCTACGCTACCATGCCACCCCTCTACACTAAAAATCCACTTGCTGTCTGGAAATTAAATATATGAGCGTAATAAAGTAATAACATACAAATATTTCTCCTGATTGGCCAATTCTAATAATAAATATTTGTTAAATATTCACCGTTTTGAATCTCTCTAATTTACACCTAAATGTTTCTTTGCTACCTTCCTGGCTCTACAGTTTCTGGTAATCTTGAATAGATTGTTAGGATTCTTTTTCTTCTCTCCAGTTCCTACTCTTCAGTTTTGCTTATTGTTCAGATTTCTTAAGTTTTCACATTATTGATGAAAACTTACAGATGGGAATGGGAAGAGACTGGACAAAGGGAGAGAGAATAGAGTCAGGGTAGGGAAAAAATAAGTTCTGAGGGACAAGAACAGATGGAAATTGGGCTTATGCCCAGTCGTTTCTGCCAGTGGATCTTGGGAAGGAGGTAGAAGAGGGCTGTGTGTAAATGGTGGACTGAGAACCTGGAAAGTCTCCACTGGAAATAAGGACTGTGGGAGAAAGTGACCTGACGTTCATTGTTGGCTCTTTGTACAGAGGGAGGTGCAAGGAAGGGTCAGAACTCTCACTAATTCCTGCTCTTTCAACCAGCATAATAAAATACTAAAAATTGAGTGATAGTTATTAGTTGAATTAAATTACAAGCTGAAATGTTATTTTAAATCTTTTACCCCAATGATCCAACATATTTTTATTTCTACTTCAAGCAGCGGTACCTCCCGAATATCTTCTTTGAAAGACTTGAAAAAGGAACAAAGTAACAGTTCAGCTGATGAAGGTGAACGGTAAGAGTTTGTGACATTTCTTTGAAATTGACAACAGCATTTGGAGACAACAAGAAGCATTGAATGTCAAATAACTTTTCTGTGGGTAATATGACTTCATTGTGCAATGTAGATCATGGACTATTTTCTGTAAGGTCAGTCAAATGTAGTATTTTCAGAATTGTGATTTCTGAGATTAATTGCTAATCATCCAATTAATTGAATAGAATATAATTTGTATTCAATTTTTTTTTGCCAGAAGTGGACTGCAGATATTGTTTCACGTGATGAGATAAGAGTTAAGATCCATATTTATTTCATACCATGATTAGTTTTCAACAGATAGCTATAAATGAAACATACCAAAATTTGGCTTTATTAAATCCAAAATAACTCTTGCCCTCTTCTCTCCCTGCCCCATCCACGAAGATGAATGAATTCTGAGCCTTGGTTTAAAAAAAACTCTTTCATCAGTTTCACAGACTAGTCAATCCCTAAACTGCTTATAAG
>JAUZTB010000135.1:74262030-74274775 GCA_034780895.1 Rhynchobatus australiae
TTAAACATTTCCAATGTACAGTCACATTTTATTTCATAGGAAAACACAGCAGCTTCTTTTAACTCAGCATTGCCTCACAGACAGCAACAAGATAAGCTAGCAGGTAATCTGCTTCAGTGGTGTTTGCTGAGGGATAAATGCTAGCTGTATTTATTTCCTGCTCCTTGGTAAAAAGTGCCAATTTGGGGAACAAATTCCTCACATTTATAATATAGTTTTGATGCATTATTTGTGATAGAAAACCTGCCAGAAACAGGACAGAGGCTGTGCAGCCAGTATTGCAAATTAAAATTTTACCCCCATCCATCCGTCTCCTGCTTCTTGATCCTTTCTGCAATAACCTGTTGTGTTTTGAATGCTGTAGGAATATCAGAGCCATTGGTCTATTCAGACTTTCAAGGATATTCTATTACATCATGGCTGTTTTGCATATTGTCTCCATTTATCTGCTTTTCCTCCACACGTTTTCACACTTTACCCAGCAAAAGTCCTTCAGTTTTGGTTGTGAGAATTTCAGTTATTACAATCCTTCTAAACTTCCACCAAACTCCAAGTGATAAGCGTACTTCCTTATTTCATTTTCCAGTCTTTCTTCCAGATACACTATTCTTCTATTGCGAATGTTACATTATGATAAGATTGAGTAAAGGTCAATACTCTTTTGAGTGATGAACCTCCTTTTATGTAAACCATTCTGCAAATTTTGCTTTCGGATCTCTGGGATTTCATATACAAAATCTTTACTTGTTAGTTTCTTGTGGATAACAGATAATGTATCCACTTCATGATCTACATTATTTCCTTGTGCCTTGTCCAAACTGATGTTGAAGAACCTTGTGCCATCAAATGTTGCACAAATTCTTCTGCTCACAGAAGTTCACTAGGTGTAGGTACACAATTTTGTATTTGTTCTGTATCGTTCACTGGAGCACTATATTCTACAGAGCATTTTGTATCACTCAGCCAACACATGGCCTGAGGTTGGAAGAATAAATCCATTGTTGAACGACAGATCTGAGTCTTGGAATCTAATTAACAACCAGTGCTCTGGAAAATGAGCTCTAATGTGGTGCCAGCAGTTAAATGAATAAGAAAAATAAAATCTGTATCACATGAGCAGTGCAAGTGCTGAATTTAAAAACAAAACCAATACTAGGTTGCGTCGATGATTGATATTCTCTGTGTCTCTATGTGTAAAATGGTTTGTGCAGTTACATCCTACAATGGACTAGGAAGCCAGTGGCATTATGAAGGCATTTAGAAAACTTAAACCAAAATGTAAACTAACATTCAATGGCCTTCTGAAGGGAATGAGTGATGAAAAAAATGTCAGCTACATCTATCTGTGGATAGGAGAGAAAGCATTGGATCTTTTCAAAAGCTGGCAAATAAGTGATGCCAAAAATAAAAATCTTGACATGATCTTTAAAAACAAAAGCAATGCATACCTCAAATCAAAAGTAAATCATCAAGTTCACAGATACAGATTCCAATCAAGTCTGTGGCAGAAATCAAATGGACATGTTCGTGATGAGATTAGAAATACAACCAGAGAGCACAAATTTAAGGAAATTAGGTGTAAGGTTAGTGGACCGACATATTTGGAGATCAGCATATCCAGACCTGCAGAAAGCTGATGGAAGTCGCTACAGCACAGGCTCTAGATACAACCAGTACCGAAATACACAACAGGAGAAAAAGATGACACCTACTGCATTACCACTGAGGCGATAGCATGATGTGGATGCTGGTATGCTCACTTACAACCAAAAGTGGTATCTGAGAGTGTGGAGTAACATTACAAATTTTCATTTGTTACTGGTGCTCTGGAAGTTAAGAAGAAGTAACACTCTGTATACTCACTTTGACATGTAACTAACTTTCATAGTGGGCAAAATCTTGATGTGTGACCAATTCTCTTTCCCTAGTGCTTTTTCTTTTCTGCTTATGCATGTTGAAACCCTTTCATCTTACACATATATTGCTTGATACCTCATTCCATATGTGAAATTCTACACTTATCCACATTACAATCTATCTTCTACCTCTCAGACCACTTACATATTTCACCCAGTCTTTGAAGATAATCTACTCATTACTGATCAGAGTTTAGCATCAACAGCAAGATTAATTATGTAACTCCAGAAATTCTGCTTTCGATCGTTCAGAAATATTGTGAATTGTTCACACCTCTGTGAAACACTGCAGAGTAGAATTTTTCTTTTTTTTTCATTCATTTTTTTCAATGCACTTTTGCTGCCTAAATAATTCTTAATTCACCTAAATGAGCTGATACTCTTTCATAACCACTGACCTTTACCACTAGCCTCACATGTTAATATCTGTCTGGCATGGAACTGATGTGCCAAATGGCCTCCATGTCTGCTATAATCATTCTACGATTCTTTTTCTTTTGAAGTCCTCATAAGTGATGTCCATTGCTTACAATTACCCAATAGTTAGCTACTTCCTTAAGGATTCTGGTTTGGTAAGACATGACCTCTTGATTAAAAAAAATGGTGACTATTCCCTCTATGTATTTTTTTAGACATTTGTTTATAACATCCCATTGTTCTACAATGTTGAAGTAACTGGCTCACCATCAAGTATTAAAGAAGTTTAAGAAATAACACCAAAACTGTCATGCGAGAGAGAGCAAGAGAGACAGAATTAACATTTCAGGTATATGACAGCTCTTCCAGTGAAAAGTCATTAACCTGAAACATCAGCTTGTTCCCAGCTCCATAGATACTGACTGACCTGATGAAAATACCAGCATTTTTGGTTTTTAATTTCAGATTTTCAGCATTGCATTTTTGTTTTGCTTTTTGACAAAAGTATCATCATTTTCTTCCAGTAGGACTGAAGACTCACAGACCAGCAAAGTTAATTGCAGAATTTGAGGATATAAATTCAGAAAAAAAATTGTGATTTGGAAAGAAAAAGTTTGAAGGGATACAATTCAGGCCAAGGAAATGAGATATTAGAAATTATAACGTCACCATTATGCATTAGAATAGAGATACTGTCCATCCTAACAAAGTCATGAAGAGAACATCAAGAAACTACGCACCATCTTCCCTCAGGTACTCTGCCATTACGTGTTCGGTGGAAGTATGCCTGAGTTACTGCCTACACACGGCACATCCGAGGAAACTTTGGCAAAAAAACGTCAAAGGAAATTCGGTTCCTGTAGGTGTGTTTGCTTGAGTAAAGATCACAAGAAGATACTACAAGACTAAGAAAATGAAAAGTACAATAAAGGTAAAATAAGGATGATAGGTACATTAAATCAGTTGGATTAAAAGGCAGACTGATTTGACAGTCTAATTTTTATTAAATGATAAGTTACCTATACTCTTAAAAGTCCTTGCTATCATCTAAAATTTTCTTCCTTAATGGAAAAAAGTAAAAGATTTTTAAAATATGGAGGATTGTGGTGTGATAAAGTATGTTATCAGATGATTAACCTTAATAGATAGAGAAACTGTTCTATCCATGCACATGTCTCTTGAAGACATCAATTACATTATTCATCATCAGCACGAATGCAGATGGCCTGAACCTGCTGGATGCTGATGAAACAAAACATACATGCAAAATATGCGCTGAACAGAATCACATATTTTAAAAGAAAATGAGTTGTATTGGGGTTCAACAATTCACATGACTTTGACAGATGACTTCCACTGGTGCAAACATATATTCACATTTACACAAAATATTCATTATGGATAACATTAACCCTTTGTCATTTGAATGACTGAAATGACCATCAGCTGAGAGTTGATCATTTTGTTTTCACTATGTTTTGAATTGGTTTACTTGAGTTTATCTGCCAAATCTTTAACCAATCAAATCCCCACCCATTGCATGTAAAATATATTGGCAGATAAAGCAAATGGGTGAACTTTTTCTAGTTCTCTGTCAAAATCACTATGACTGAAGCTGGAGCATGAGCACAAGATGACTACAAATAAGGAGAAGCATGTGGCTATCTTACTTATCCTTCCACAAACAGAAAAAAGGGCCTTCAATAAACAAGATTTTTGCCTCTCTACTCACCCTGGATGTCTGTTCAATGTGTTGGTTTACCCTTTATTTGTCTGAATGCATGACCCCAATGTTATTACCATGTGTAAGATCCTGTGAATCCTTCATCACTTTATTTGCTATCTTTTGTATTGATTGATCATGTGCATTAAAATGCTCAAGTAAAGAATAAATATGCATATATTTTGATAATAGGGGAGTTATAATCCTTACTTTGCTCTGGTGTGTGTTTTGATAACATTAGAGTCTGTTGGCTTTGCAGATAGCTGCTGGAGTTTTGTCCAGGAGACAGGGTGGGGAAGAAAAAAAAATAAAAATTAATTAAAAGCTACCTGTCAGGTGAACTAAAGTGCAGAAATGCACATGTGAACCAAGGATGCTCTAATCCATTGAGTGTAAATAGAAAAGGGATAGCGGTGGTCTCCTTTCCATCAGTAGCACCGACCATAGACTAGGTAATTAGTTCACAAAGCACAAGTGCTCTGACTGCAGTGGCCATCCTGAGTTACTGGTTGTATGACATTTCAACTCCCTTGCCATTCCCACACATTTCCGTCCTCAGCCTTCTCCACTGCCAGAGTGAGGCCAAATGCAAACTTGAAGAACAATACCTGACATTCCACCTGCGTAGGGTGGAATGACGGTGGAGTTGGGACACAGAGGGCAATCTGGATGTTCCCAGACTGGAAACCATGGATGAACTGGGAGATCCACTCTTTAATGAAGTCCTGGACTGCAGCATTCAAATCAGGTGACCCTGACCTTTTCAAGAAATCGAGATATGACCTCTGTAAAGCTATCAGAGATGCTGAGAGACAATACCTGTCCAAAATCAAGTCCCAGACCTGCTGTCAGTTGTAGCAGGGCTTACATGCTATAATGGGCTACAAATGAAGTCGGGCAGCATCACTGACAACAACACATCCCTTCCCGATGAGCTTAATGCATTCTATGCATGTTCTGAACAGAAGGGGATTGATATGTCGTCACCCATCCTGACAGCTTCCAATGCACCTGAACCCATGGTCACCACTGAGGACGTAAGATCAGTCTTCTGGAGAGTGAAACCACAGAAAGCATCTGGCCCAGATGGTGTCCCTGGCCATGTTCTCAGATCGTGTGCAGATCAGCTGGCAGGGGTATCTGCAGACATTTTTAAACTCTGCCTGCTTCAATCCGAAGTTCTCACCTGCTTTAAGAAGACCACTTTTTTTTCCCGGCACCTAAGAAAAACAAGGTAACGTGCCTTAATGACTACCGACTGGTGGCTCTGACATCCTCCATCACAAAATGTTTTGAGAGGCTGGTTATGGCACGCATTATCTCCAGCCTCCCAGAAAACTTCAATGCACTGCAATTAGCCTACCGTCGAAATAGATCTACAGCAGACGCCATCTCCCTGGCCCTACACTCATCTCTGGAGTATCAGGACAGTAAAGACACCTACGTTAGACTATTGTTTATTGACTACAGCTCTGTCTTCAGTACTAAAATTCGAAGCAAACTCTTCACCAAACTCTGAGACCTGGGACTCAACACCTCTTTTTGCAACTGGATCCTTGACTTCGTGACCAATCAGCGAGGATGGGCAGCAACACCTCCAGCACTATTATTCTCAACACTGGTGCCCCACAAGGCTGCATCCTCAGCCCTCTACTCCACTCCCTATACACTCATGACTGCGTGGCCAGATTCTGCTCTAACTCCATCGACAAGTTTGCAGATGATACCACCGTAGTGGGCCGTATCTCAAATAACGATGAATCGGAGGTTGAGAAGGAGATAGAAAGCTTAGTCACATGGTGTCATGACAACAACCTTTCCCTTAATGTCAGTAAAGCAAAAGAGCCGGCTATTGATTTCAGGAAGGGGTTGGGGGGCAGTGCACATGGTTCTGTCTATGTCAATGATGCTGAGGTCAAGAGGGTTGAGAGCTTCAAGTTCCCAATAGTCTGTCCTGGTCCAACCACGTAGATACCAAGGCCAAGAAAACTCACCAGTGCCTCTACTTCCTCAGGAGGCTAAAGAAATTTGGCATGTCCCCTTTAACACTCACCAACCTTTATTGATGCACCATAGAAAGCATCCTATCCAAATGCATCACAGCTTGGTATGGCAACTGCTCTGCCCAGGACTGCAAGAAACTTCAGAGAGTTGTGGACACAGCTCAGCACATCATGGAAACCAGCCTCTCCTCCATGGACTCTGTCTAGACTTCTCACTGCCTTGGGAAAGCAGCCAACATAATCAAAGATTCCACCCACCTGGGACATTCTCTTTTCTTCCATCTCCCATTGGGCAGAAGATACAAAAGCCTGAAAGCACGTACCACCAGGCTCAAGTGAGTTTCTATCCCACTGTTATAAGACTAATGAATGTTTCCCTAGTACAATAAGATGGACTCTTGACCTCACAACCCACCTTGTTATGGCCTTGCACCTTATCTACCTGCACTGCACTTTCTCTGTAGCTGTGACACTTTACTCTGCATTCTGTGTTGTTTTACCTTGTACTACCTCCATGCACTGTGTAATGAATTGATCTGTTTGAATGGTATGCAAGACAAGATTTTCACTGTACCTCGGTACAAGTGACAATAATAAACCAATTATCCAATTAGCCTGCAACCCAATAGTATGAACATTGAATTTTCCAGCTTCAGGTAACCTTCACCCCTGTTTTCCACCCCACCCCACTTCCTTCTAATCCACTTTGATCTTCCCAGCTTCTTTTTTTCCATACACCACCACCCCCCTCCGCCCCTCATCACCCAGGTTTATCTTCTCCTGCCGCTACCTGGTTCCATCCACCTATCACCCACACACTTTGCTCACAGGGTCTCCTCCCCCATCCAGTTCCAGCTGCCCATCAGCCCTCTCTTATCTGGTTCCACTTATCACCACCTTTACTTATCAGAATCCAGCAGGTGCCCCTCTTGTGCCTCCAATTATCACCTCCCCAGGCTCCATCTCTACCTTCAGCTTCTCCTCTCCCACCTTGCTCTTTCTACACTTTTTTCCCCTCATATGTTTCCACCTGTTACCCCAAGTCTCCGTGTCCCAATTCCAAACTCTCCTCCCTCACCTGGCTTCATCTGCCCATCATCCCCCATTCCAGCTAGGTCCACCTATCACCTACCAGCCCCTGCCTCACCTTTTCCCCTCTCGCCTTGCTATGTTCCTTTGCGTGTTCTGCATCAGGAAACATGACATGAGTGATAAGAATGACAAGATGATGAAAGAGAAAGGTCAACAAACCAGAGAGTGAGCTTGTCTCTGCTGTAATTGGACCACAGAAACTTGAATGTAAGTTAATGATCAGTTCTGAGAGAGCAGATGCTGAGAGTATGTTCCCCCTTGTGAGAGGATCCAGGACAAGGGGACATAGGTTCAAAACAAGACGTGAGGAGGTATTTTATCTGTTAAACAGCTAAGAGTTTTTGAATTCTACACCCCAGGGAACTAAGGAGGCAGAGTCAATGAATATATTAAAGGTCATGGTAGACAATCTTTTGAAATATAGGGAAGTCAAGGGTTATGAGCAACAGGAGGAAAAGTGGAGCTGAGATCAAGAACTGTGATCTTACTGAATAATCGAGCAGGTTGATGGAGACATATCATCTGATCCTATTTTTTATG
The DNA here is from genome assembly GCA_034780895.1 of Rhynchobatus australiae. Lineage (NCBI taxonomy): Eukaryota > Metazoa > Chordata > Chondrichthyes > Rhinopristiformes > Rhynchobatidae > Rhynchobatus > Rhynchobatus australiae. The sequence goes on from JAUZTB010000135.1 coordinate 74,269,722, forward strand.
TTCTTATGACTACATAGGCACAACATTATTGTGGAGCTATAAGAAAGGGATGTTGCGAACATAGAAAACTTCAGATAGAACTTATGGAAGACCCAACAGATGATCTAGAAACAACAGCTAAAGGGTGTGGACACATGTAATCATGACATCTACACAGAGCATGATGCAATATAGCTCTCCAGTGTAGTCTGCAAATTAATGTTGAGTCAAGTCCTGCTTGTGTTGAGAAACATCCAATCACTATCATCAGTTTTGGTCAACATAGGATATTTGAAAACATTGAAGGGTTCATTGACATAGGCCCCACAGTTGTTTCACTTTGAAATAATGGGTTTATTTTTCTACAATGATTAATGAAGAATGCAGAAAGATATACAAGGAGCAACATCAAGTATAGGTTAGAACGTAACACTTACTGACATTAAAACAGAAGTGTTATATTTTCATATGTATCACAATCTCACTTCAATGAAAAATCAAACAGAATTGAAAATCAGGACTTCTTGCAAGTTACACAAGATCCACAAATTTTGTTCTGGGTCTTCTGTTGACTAACTAACAAAGGACCAAGAGCACCTGTGGTGGTATCCGACAGTCAGCAGCTCAAGCTTGGATGACAAGACCATTTACACCATCTGTGAAAATTACAGAAACAAGGTTTCACATTGTCTGATGGTCACTTCAGTGTGACCTGGAGAGAACATGCCAATAGAGTTGAAGAGAATGAGAACACAATGCAGATAAGATAGGAAGTTACATTACTTTCCTTCAGATACTGCTCCCAGGCCGACACCACCACTTCCCAAAGTTGGTGACCCTAGTCTGAACAATCCAGTCATTATCTGTCAGCTGGTCCTGACACCCTCACACCCCCCAGTTTACCAACACAAACTGAAACCCAGCCTGATCACCACACCCTCACCCTGACCACAGACCACTCCCCCACCCCAAATGCTTATGACATCCTTTGTCCCCAACTACTATTTGCACCTTCAACATGCTACAATCACTGTTTGCATCTCCAAATACTGATTTTGCCCCGCTCCCACCCCATTACCCTAATCACTACTAATCACATACCTCCTGGTAATATACCTCCAAGTTTGGAACATGCTGTCCTCTCTGTATTGATTGGGGTTCAAGTTGTTATCCCACTAAAAGGTAGGTTCATGTGGAGCGCTTGTTTCTCAACTATGTAATGTTGTCTCAGAAAATCCATCAGCTAGCTAAACATCTCAATATGTGAGCAGCTGAAGTGTGCTACCTTGCAAAGTAGCCAATACCTCTTTTGGAAATATGTGTATGCTCTATTTCAATGCTTTTATGAAGACATTACAAAATAGAAACATAAATGGTAGTTTTCCTTTGGAATTGCTGAAGGGCATTTTTGACTTACCATTGGCAAGTTTTAAATGAGTTTATAACCGAAAACTTATTTTTTACATCGTATTCCTGCAACCACTTCCATGGAATCTTGTTTGCTTAAGGTTACTGTGTGTACCAATGAGAATGCAAAGAAAAGCAAACCATAGTGACAAAGGGAAGCAAAGTTGATCTATCGTGGCACACACACCAAGTTTATCTGCTGCTATTGAATTGGAGAGTCAATGTGGAAGCTGGTACTGGAGATATCCTGGAGTTTGAAGGCAAAAATAACAATGTGAGAACAGTGCAATATGTCAGCACAAGGAGGCAATACTCCTGACAGCCATGGCACATTGACAAATCTCACGTCAAGATGAAAAGCATCTTGCTTTAAAGTATTGTGGAGAAACTGGAAGATTACTTTTAAATAAAGCTGATGGTAATAGCTGAAAGGAGTAAGTTTGGAACTAGGACCCAGTAGCTCAGTGGGATAATTGATGAGTACATTATTTCATGAAAGTTCTGGTGCCTTTTTACATTGATAGATTTTAGTGAGGAGTGTTGAGTATATAAAACCTGACATCCAAATGTTATGTTGATGGAAATGGCATCCAAGTAGTTCATCCACCACAAGTAACTGTTGAAGCTGCAGGCCACAATCAGAGAATCAAAAAAGTTCAAGACTACAAAATCAAGACTGAGGCATACTAATGAGATCAGTTCAGTCAGTTACAATCATTGCGTTGGCTACCAGTCACCCCAGTCTAATTGGTTTAGAGCAGCCAATTGTTTCAGTTGCCAATAGGTCACACTTTGGCCTGCAGATCTAAGGCCAAGACATGCAACAAAAACAATTTAAAATGACAACAAATAGAGGACTTCACAGTGAAGGACCAGGATTGTACAATATCTAAGCAGTAGCAAACAGACAGACCTTCAACTAAAAGTGTCAATTAGTAACCAGTGCTTTGACATAGAAATTGATACTGCTACGGATTGTTCAATAATAGGCTGGAACACATTGCTAGCTGGTCAGCAGTTCTGTACAGTTCTGTACAGAAAGTAGTATCACACTGAAAGCTTAGAGACACAAGGCCAAATGGGGTGCGGAGTGCAATGCAACAGTCACTTTCGTTGTAGCTAAAAATGAATAAAAATGCTTTCATGGGGAAGGATTAGCTGAACCAATACAAGCTAGGTTGGAAGAATGTTTCTAGTGTTGATTCAAAGTCACACCTTGGCATATGTTTGGAAAGTTTTGAAGATCAGGGAGCTACTTGACATGAGAAGTAGAAGCGGGAGTAGGATTTTCAGCCCCTTGCGCCTGCTCCATCATTCTTTAAGACCATGGCTTTCTTCAATGCAATTTTCCACCATTAATCCCATATCCTTTGATTTGCTCAAAACTCCAAAATCTATTTACTTTCTTGCTTATGACACGGAGGGAAGCCCTGTTCATCCTCCTCCACATTTACATCAATTGATTTGCCACCTACATACAATAAGGAGTAATTTACAGTGACCTATTATCCCAGCATTGCATCTTTGACCTCTGTCTTGAACATACTCAGCAAGCAAGTGAGTCTCCACAGCTCCCTTGAATAGAGAACTCATATCATTCCTGAATCCTTATATTGAAACTTTGAACCTTGGTTCTAGATAAATCAGCCGGGAGAAATATTATCCCTAAATCCAGCCTGTTACATGCTGTATCTTTCAATGAAATCACCTCTCATTCTGAGCTGTAGAGGGTATAGGTCCAGTCTATTTAATTACCCCTCACAGGACGAAGGCCTCATCCTAAGAATCGATCTGAAGAACCTTTTTTATACTCTCTCTATTGCAAGTACATCATTCCTTAGGTAGGGAGAAAAACCTGTACATAATATTCCAGGTACAAATTCACCAGGGCTAGATATAATTGTGATAACATTTGCATTCAAATCATCTTGTAATAAAGACCAATATACTCTTTGCCTTCCTAATTGCTCGCTGCACTTGCATATTAACTTTTCAGTGATTTACTTTCAGGGATACCTACTTCCCTCTGAACATCAATACCTTTAAATTCTCTTAGGAAAAAAAATGAAAAGAGGATTTATTTTTAATCAACATGGTGACCTCATATTTTTCCACCTTTTATTCCATCTCTGAAGTCCTCATTCATTTATTTAGCTTGTCCAGAGTCATATGGCATGGGAAAAGGCCCTTCAGCCCATTGGGTCTGTGCCAACTATCAAGCACCCATTTACAACAATTCGTTTTTATTGTCCCCACGACCCCATCAACTCCAGCCCCCGATACTACCACTCACCTGCACCACATGGGGTAATTTACAGTGGTCAGTTTATCTACCAACCCACATGTCATTGTGATAAGAAGCCAGAGCATCTGGAGGAAACCCATGAGGTCACAGAGAGAGCATCCAAGGTCCACACAGACAAAACCAGAAGTCATGATTGAATACGTCACTGGAGCTGTGAGGCAGCAGCTCTATTAGCTGTAACACTGTGCTGCACAAAGTCTCCATCCTTTTTGAAGCCTCTCTCCATCTTCCTCGCTACCCTGCATTGTATCATCAGTAAACTTGGATATATTACACTTGGTCCTCTCATCCAAATCATTCATATAGATTATAAACACCTGGGACCCCAGCTCCAATCCCTGTGGCACCCTACTAATCACAGTCTCCCAACGTAAAAGTAGCCCATTTATTCATACTCTCAGTTGTCTGTTTATTAACCAATCTGCACAAATATAATCCCCCATTTCCCTGTGCTCTAAATTTGTTTAATAACCTTTTGTGAAGTTACATTTTGACCATCTCCTGAAGGGCCAAATACACCACTAGAGCTGAAAGCAACTGTATCTGACTCAGTTAATTATTTTGTGGTCACATTATGGTGCGATACTCAGTCAAGGACCATAATATGACCACAGAAATAACTACCTGGGTATTATGTATTTAATGCAAGTAACTGAGGAAGGTTTTGTACCTCCTAATTCTTCCATATTAAACAAGAGTTTAGAATTTCAGGAGTCATTATTTCATCTGCCTTTTCCTTGCCTTGGCAGTTTTCATGCCCTTTTGCTGTTTTAATTGCTTTTCATTGCCTCATTGAGATGATATTTGCATACCATCTGCCAGTTTTCATTTCTTTCCAGCTTGGTAAAATACCTATTAACCCATTAACTCCCCATCTTGACAGAAGTCAAGTCCTGTCATGAAACTGATTTGATCAATCTTTTCTTTCACCATCTGATTCTCAGTTTGATTTCCGACATGTGTTTCCATGTTGTGCATGCTCAGACACTCACTGTGTACAGTATTTGTAACGTTTTCAGTCTGAATCTAAAAAAATGACATGATGGGGTTATGTGCAGTGAGCCCCGCGTTACAGCAGTTCAGGTAACAGAAGTTTGCCCTTGCAGAATTCACAAATCACTACCAGAAAAATCTGAGACATGGATTTACATACGCTCTTATAAAATTTATGTGAAAAGAATAAATAAATAAACCCAAAATTTTCCTTCCAACTCTAATTTCTCGATGCAGGCATGGATGATGAGGCTTTGCGTTATGGAAAATTATGAGACAGACAATTTTCTAGGAATGTAACTACCCGTAACACAGGAGTACTGTACTGTACTGGTTTTGTACATTCTTGCTAAGTGCTTTATATTAATCG
>JAUZTB010000135.1:74936926-74949086 GCA_034780895.1 Rhynchobatus australiae
CATCTGCCATCTTCAGCCCATATTTGGAGTTTCTTGCTGTCATAGGAAAGAAAACTATTATTACAGTATGTTGATGTCAGGAGATACTTCCAGTAGTAATGATAGATAGAGTGGGGCTAAATTGGATAGTCCTAATAATAGGTGCATGTGTGAATCACCTATGTCACTTACAAGACAGAAGAATGGCTGAACATTGGAGAAAATGGTCACTTTGTATCTGGAGGGGCCAGGAAGAGTCCCGATATGTGGTGAAATGGCAGTGGGGGCAGATGTCCAGGGATGTCACTGTCAGGAGTCCTGGCACAAAGACCTGGAATTAGTGCCACGAGGAGTCAACAGATCTTGCTCGTGATCAAGGCTCGTGGATGCCTTTTCTGATGCCACATCCCACCATCTGCACTGTCAGTGCTCACCCCCAAAGCTCCATCGTTCAGCTACCAGCTACCTCTATCAACCATGCTGAACATTCACAAACCTCTCCACAACCTCACATGCTTCATACTGTTTGAAAATTCACCCCCACACCTCAGCTCTCATGGACTGCCAGTTATCCAACCACAAAAGCCACGCCATCTAAACTTTTTGCAGGGCACCAGCTCACCCATTTCCTTCTCTCTTGCAACAGAAGAGAGCACAAAGCCAAATGCAGCAGGAAGTTATTGGCAAGGCTCCTACACACTCGAGGAGAGGGGTTGGCCGTTGAAGGTCACAGTATCTCATGGTAAAATCTCCTCAACTTCCACCTCCTCCTCATCCCACAATCTGTTACCAGCTGCAGATGCTACAGGTGTGCACCTCTCCCTTTCCCTCTCCCTCCCCTCAACATTACCCTTGTGCCTTGCTCCTTTCAGAAACCCAATGAGTGCAATCCGGCTGGACAGGAGGAGAACGTGGAGAAGAAAGTGATGAAGAAAATACTCTTGTCACTCGATGTCATGCATGCAACTTCACTACCTACACTGCACATAACTTGAGGGAGTGAATAGAGGCATTTGGTGAGACACCAGGAACATGGGCTGCAGCCAAGGTAGTACAGGTTCTAGAGGACAAGGTCACACACAAAAGTTCTACTCCAGTAGACTCAGATGAAGACCAATGGAGCAACCTACAGAGAAAGGCTGCCAGGTACATTGAATGGAATACCTGGCTCATTGGGATGTCTGCCAGAGGACTTGCAGTCAGTATCAAAGAACACCAAAGAGCTACCACTAACTTGACACAGGGCTTTGGATGCATCCTGACACCTATCCTATCCCCCGAGGACATGGGAGCCAGCTCCAGCAACATTCTTGTGGATCCACCCATGATGCAGCCTCTGATGACCAATGTTTAAAGTTTTCACTGCAACAAAAGCCTCAGTGCTTCTGTGGGAGCTCAGACCTAAGTTACACAAAGTCATCTTGTTGCCATCTAAGCTCAGAGTGCTCTCAATATAAGCTCAGCTCGTTTCCACACAAGCTCAGCCCACGGCCATCACGCCTGTAGACACCAGCACTTGAAGAGGCTAGCAGGGTGTTAAAGGCGGCCATCCTCAATTTACTATAACTCAGGCAGAGCCCAAGGGCAGCCTGCTTTCCTCTGCCAGGTGGGCAGCATTAATCTCCTGCTCCTGCCGCTCTTAAAGTGCCCTTGCTGTTCCCCATCAGACAGACAGCTGCCATGCAGAGGCGGGCAGTCTAACACTGAGCCTTCCATGTTTGAATGCAACTTGGTATGATTTCATCCATCTCATTCAGGTATCACACTTTGGCATATATAAGGGTTGCCCTCTGCACCCAAAAATGATGTCAACTGGTACAATGTCTCACTCACTGAATTCATAATATCACCAAACAATTGGGAATCTATTGTTCTTGATCTGCTCATCTTGTCAGTGGGAAAAAATTCCATTTAGGACAGGTTGTTGCTGAATTGTTTGTACAACAATTGATCTAATAGTTGGACAGTCCTTTGCAATGTGTATTTTTTTCTAGCAAACATTATCTGTTACCTCGCTAAAAGAATGTTCATGGGCTGTATTTCATTTGACAGAAAGTTAGGCTTCCTCACTTTGCCCACACACCCAGCTCAGAGAACCACTCACATTATTTGCTTTGGTTTAATGATTTATAAATTTAACTTCAGCATCTCTCCTTACCTCATAATCCCTGGTGACTGTAGTTCGAATCCTTCCCAAGTAGGTGGCGATCATGGTGGAGATGTGTACAAAGGGACCCTGAGGATCAGATGACAAATGCCACATTTCATGTAAAAATACAAAACACTGGGAACACTCAGCAGGTCGAAGACGTGAAACGTTAACACTGGTTCTCTTTCCATACACATTACCTGACCTGCTCGGTGTTGCCAGCATTTTCTGGTTCTGTTCCAGATTTCTAGCATCTGCGGTCTTTTTTTAAATTTCAGTGTTATTTTTGGGAATCATTTATTCCCACACTCAGGCTTCTTAGGTTCCCGATCACCATTGTTCCGTCTGAACCTATACCTGTCATGTGACACGCAGAGCTTTTTTTCTTCCTGCTTGTTTCCTTCCAGCAGATTTCCCTCCCCTTGGATCTTTGTCCCTCGAGCATTCCCTTCCTCCTCCCATTCTCAATTCTTTCAACCCTCCCTCAATGCCCTTTTCTTCACCACTTTCTCCCTGACTTCAGTTCTCCTCCCCTTCCTCTGCCTTCCCTTTCCATCCATCCCCGTGCTCAAGCTCCCACCATTTTGTCCAGAGAACATGCAGAAGGTTTCAGCTTACCACTTTCCCCAGAAAGATTGTGCTTCCTGCTGCCAGTGAACATATCAAACCAACCATTTTTGCTGCAAAGATTTTCATGGTCAGGTACTCCTCCAGAAGAACTCCGGTCAGGATAGTCTTCAGCTCCGGAATTCCTGAACCTGAATGAGGAATTGACATCCATCTGCATACGTCCCCAAAACGTCACCAGGAGAAGCAACAGAACAGAAGGTCCAGGTACAAGTAAACTAAGCAACTGAGGTGCTGAAATATCAGAAATAGTTACAAAGCCCCTAAACTATAGGGAAAGTGCACCCTTGCTGTGTACCGTTTGTTCTGCAGGAACTTCTCCTGGTTTTACTCCATCTGAATCCCTTCAGTCGGACTTTTGCCCTTGCCTTAAACTGTCTTGAACATGGTTATAACGTAGTCTGTGATTGGGGTTCATTAACTTTCCTCAACTCATTTCAGAGTTCGGTGTGGTCGATCAAACCATCCTCATCCAACATGTCTCTCTTCCTTACCGCTCCAATGGTAATCAGAGCATCCTAAACAAAGGGTTCTGTTCCTGCGATTATGAATAGAAGTTCTTGTTCATGTGTCAGAAGCTTAAAAGGGAAGGCTGCATCTGGCTTTGTTTCCCCAATGAAATTAAAACAGTAATTACACTTTGAAAGTAATTCATTGACTGTTTCAAGTTTCAAAATATCTTGAGGTTCTATATAAAGTTCTTTCCTTATGTTTCAATTAAAATATTGTATTTCATTTCAATTGTTTATTTTGTCTATTAATTGTGCTATTTAAGTCACAGTCCTGCATAAAGCCTATTGGGGGCAGTCTAACCACATTTCAACTGCCTTTATAAACTGGATAGATCTGAACCATGAAGACCTATGTCACAGGTTACAGCAAATAATCAATGCTTTGGACAATAGTTCATGTATCAAGAATTCATCTCACACTAGTAATATTAACATTGATATACATATGCAAACATGTTTTTCAAATGGTCTACTCAGCGTTAAATTTTGGATGCTCAGGAGCAGTTGACATACAGCCTCCCTGGTAAAGATGTTATGGCTTGTTTCAATCCTCCCTTCACCTAACACACAAATTCATTTTACAGCAGAAATTAGTGGACAATGAAGTTTCACTGATTTTTTTTTTCCTTTCCTTAGTTCAGTCAAAGAAATATTGAGGCAAAAACATCTGGATTGGTTGACTAGATAGATGGCCAGCCAGTCTAGGAGCTCCTGCCCACCTCAATGTCCCATGGTGCTCCCCTCTCTCCCTTGTGTGCATCATGAATCAATGAAGAATTGAGTTTGCAGGGAAGGCTCCTGCACCCTGCCATATCTGTTGCTCTTTGCTGTTCTGCATTCATTATGGACTATTCCTCCTCACTGCAGGTTAAAACCAGGGGCTGTTTCCAACGTGCACCCACTCCTCTTAACTTCTTATCCCACCTGAATTCCCACCCTCAGCTCACAAGCCAGCTGGCAGATGTGCTCTTCCTCTCAACTGGGGAGTTGCTTCATGGATAGGATAAGATAAGATAAGATATCTTTATTAGTCACATGTACATCAAAACACACAGTGGAGTGCACCTTTGCGTAGAATGTTCTGAGGGCAGCCCGCAAGCATCGCCACGCTTCCAGCGCCAACATAGCATGCCCACAGCTTCCTAACCCGTGCGTCTTTGGAATGTGGGAGGAAACCAGAGCACCCGGAGGAAACCCACACAGACACAGGGAGAACGTACAAACTCCTTACAGGCAGCGGCAGGAATTGAACTGGTGCCGTAGTAGCGTCATGCTAACCGCTACACTACCGTGATTCACCAGTCTCTTCTTTGCTGCACTACAATATTGGACATGGGACATGGAACCCAGGCAGAGGGCATGAAGTTACAGCAATTTTCCAACACTCCATTGGGAATCTGGGAATTCTATAAAAATCTGTTCCAAGTTAGATCAGATGCAGGAATAATGCGATTGGCGAGGAACTACTGAGAGGGACCCTGATAAGCATGAGTTAACTTACATTTTTAAAAGTTATGTTTAGATAAGGTCTTTAATTGTGTTTTCATCTTCTTGGAACACTTTAATCATTTCAGTTTTTGTTTTCTTAAAATTTTAAGAAAGATTGCATGAAATCTCCACCCTTGCTTCCCTTAGTATCCTGGGATAAATCCCTCAGGCCCTAATGTGCTCCAATATTTCTAGCACCTCCTCCCTCCTGATACAGATGTGCTCCAGAATATCAATGTACACCTCCCTTAACTATCCAGCCTCCACAACCTTCTCCCTGGTGAATACTGATGAAAAGTATTCATTTAGGATATCACTCATATCCCATGGCTCCACAGATTGTTTACAAGGTTATTTGCCAATGACCATTACTAAGGAGAAAGTGCTGGGGAAGCTGAAAGGCCTGAAGGTGGACAAATCACCTGGACTGGATGGACTACACCTTAGCATTCTGAAGGATGTACCTGAAGGGATGGTGGATGCAACAGGAGTGCTCTTTCAAGAATCATTGGAGTCAGGGAGGGTCCCAGAGGACTGGGAAAACGCAAATGTGACCACCCTGTTTAAGAAGTGAAGGAGGCAAAAGGCAGGAAATTATAGCCTGAACTCAGTGGTTGGTAAGATTTTAGGGTCCGTTATTATGGATAACATTGTGGAGTACTTGGAAGTATATGATAAAATAAGGCAAAGTCAGTACGGTTTCATTAAGGGGAGATCTAGCCTGACAAATCTGTTAGAATCCTCTGAGAAGATAACAAGCAGGATAGACGAAGGAGAGTCAGTGGATGTTATTTACTTGGATTTTCAGAAGGCCTTTGACAAGGTGCCACATGCAAGACTGCTAAACAAGAGATCAGAGCCCATGGTGTTAGAGGCAAGGTACTAGCATGGATAGAAGATTGGCTGACTGGCAGAAGTCAGAGAGTGGGGATAAATGGTTCCTTTTCATCCATAATAATGGACTCTAAAATCTGCTCTTAGACCTCAATCACTGCATTTTGACCTCAAAGCAGCCTTCCTCAAAATGGCTGCTCTTGCTAGAGCCTGCCTCCCTTTTAGGCCTGCCAATAGAAAAAAATAGTGGTGGAGACTGAGCTTGGAGAGGAATCTGGAAGTGAAAGTGGACTTTACTTTAGCCAGATTGAATCATACATTGACCAAGTCTTTTAAGCAGCATCTATCAAAGTAAACAGGATGTTGAAATACTTGGGAAATCAGAAGAAATAAAACCAAGATGTTCATTTCTAATCCTTAGAAATATCCAAGCGGCACAGAATTTCTACTTGCTCTTCAATATCTTGCTTACCAATGCCTGGATATGTTTCACTAAAACCATTGGGCTCCAGAGCTCATCACTTAATGAATGCTAAAAATCTGTAGATGCTGGAAATCTGAAATAAATACCAAAAATGCTGTAAACCTTCAACAGGTCAGGCAGCATCTGTAGAAAGTGAAACAATTAACGCTTCAGGTACAGGACCATTCATCTGAATTGGGAAAGAGAGAAAGAAAAAGTTATTTTTCAGTAGACAAGAAGGTTGGAGAGGGTTGGGTAAAACAAATGGAACATCTCCAGACCTTATCACTGCCTTGGTTTAAATGCAGATCATAGACTGAATTCCAGAACGGAGGTGAGAGTGACTGCCCTTGACATCAAGGCACGACTAGACATATGTGGCATCATGGAACCCCAGTGAAACTAAAGTCAATGGGCATCAAGGGAAAGGACTTCAATATCCAGAGTCATACCTTGCAGAAGGGAAGATAGTTGTGATTGTTGGTTATTAATCACCTCCACTTTCAGGATATTGTTGCAGGAGTTCCTCAAAGCAGTGTCCTAGTCCCAACCATCCTCAGCTGCTTTATCAATAACCTTCCTTTCATCATGAGGTCAGAAGGGGGGATGATCGCTGATGATTGCACAATATTCAGGTACATTCACAGCTCCGCAGGAAATGAAGCAGCCCATGCCTGGGTGCAGTGAGACCTGGACAACATTCAGGCATGGATTGACGTGGCAAATTACATTGACACCACCAAAACGACTATCTCCAACAAGAGAAATTCTAACCATGTACTCTTGATATTCAATGGCATTACCATCTCCAAATCCCCTATCATCAATATTCCTGGGAATTACCATTTACCAGAAACCCATTGGAACAGCAACATAGATATTGTGGCTACAAAATACTGGTCAGAGGCTGGGTATCCTGCATCAATTAACTCACCTCCTGACACCCCAAATTCTTATCATGGTCCACAAGGTACAAGTGAGGAACATCAGGCAATACTGTTCACTTGCCTGAATGTGCAGCTCTATCAACGCTCAAGAAGTTCAACACCATCCAGGACACAGCAGCTCACTTTATTGGTACCCCATCTACCACCATAGAGATTCAGTCCCTTCACTGGCTGCAGTATCTATGATCTACAAAATGCACTCTAGTTACTCTCCTTGGTATTTCCTCAGTAATTCCCAAACCACCAGTCTCTGCCACTAAGAACAAGAGCAGCAGTTGCATCACTGAGTTCTCTACTTGCATGTTCTCCTCAACGTGACTTGCAAATATATTGCAATTCTTTTATTGTCATTGGCTCTAAATCTTGGAGCCAAATCTAGTCAGCACAAGAACACAAACTAGGATCCAGCTGAAAGCTGGCTTTCAAAGGCTAGTTCAATGGTTACATTGTATAATCTTTTTAATGGTACATTACAGCTAGTCTAAAAAAAATCCTGGAAAAGTCTGTTTTGGCAGTTTTCTGGGCATTTAGGGATAGGCAATGAATGCTGGCCTTGCCAGCAATGCCTATATCCCCCCAAAAATTGAAATTTAAATAAAAATGTACAAAGGGCAACAATAGTGATAACTAAAATTGGTGTATTGAGTTGTAAGGAGATTTTGCATTAGCAAGCACTCTTTAACTTTTAAAGCAGGCTTACACAAAAGAGCATGAGATCATATTTTATATTCAGAGGAATCTAAGTTAGGCTGAACTCTCTAAATTCCGTTTTCAGGGTTCCTATCCTGATAGAATCACAGGGTATTTAGGATGCAGAAGGAAGCTATTTGGCCTATTGTGTTGGTGCTGATCAAAAAAGAGCTTCCCAGCCTCAACCAACCCTCAACATCTACCAAATACCTTAAAATCTATGTCTGTGGTTTTTGACCCCTCTTCTAAGAGAATAAATTCTTTTCATTTACTTTATCTAGACTCCTCATATTTTATACCCTTTGATTAAATCTTTCATTCCCTTCCTATGTTCAAAGAAAACAACCCATGCTTGTCCAATCTTTCCTCAGAGCTTAACTTTTACAGTCCTGACAATATCCTGGTAAATCTCCTCTACACGCTCTTTCCTGTAATGTAGTGTGAAGAACTGTACGCAGTACTAAAGCTGCTAAGTTGAAATTAATACAAGGAAAAAATGAACACTGGAATATATCTCTTTTTTAAATAAATCTTTTGCAGCATTAACTCTCCTGAGCTGCCAACAAGCCAGAATCCGATCAAGACTTTCAGAACAGACTTTCTCAGGATTTGAAGCCTCCAGTAGCACACTATTAAAAAGATTAAGTGGTAACCCATTGAATTGGCCTTTGAAAGCTAGCTTTCAGTTGGATCCTAGTTTGTTTTCCTGTGTTGTCAAGATACATTTCATAAAAATAAGCAATTGATGGCCTCTTGACAGGAATTTGTCTTTGTTCTCACTTTGAAAATTAAACCAATTTAACGTTGTGCTGTTGATGGTTGCCAGCCAGTGTGGTTGGAATTGTGGTTTGGCTCCCGGGTCACTCTAGCTATTTATTTTTAGTGTTTATATTTGTAACAGTGGCTATAAAAATCTAGAATTGATGTAGCATTCAGTACTGAATATAAAACATGGTCATGTGCTGTAAATCACTCTCTGTAATGACATAGTTTTCAAAGCACATAGCTTTATTTGCAAGTGAGAGTAGAGGAATTCAGGACAATTCAATTAGAGTTAACCCTAGGCGTAATAAAATATCTGCTTCATCATCACTACACTAAATTTGACTGCTGCTCTAGAGATGTGCACATAACCACCAGCACATACAATTTAAAAGCATTATATTTTTATTCCATTTCAATTTATCTCAAAAAATTTTGTTTTCCTGCTTGGATCTCAGTTAATTTATTTATAGTTTCTCAGTCTCCAGGGAACAGTAAGATATTTGTCAAGCCTGCTCATTTCTTCTCTTCGTAAGCTGTCCCTCGTGGCTGCAGCTGACTTACTTCCACCCCAGTTCTTCGGTACTGAGGTGGCTGATGAGTCAATGTGGGACCCCAGATCCTGCCACAGGTGGGGCAGGTGGGTATATTTTCAGATGTTACACTCTCTCCTGCAGTTTGCATATAGCCTCAAGATGTTTGGTGTCTTCCTAGAAGCTCCTTTCCTCTGCGTGTTGAGGGATCATGGACCATGGATTCCCATGAGATGAGGAGCGTGTTATATTTTTCAAGGAGACTTTGAGAATGTCCTTGAGTGTTTTCTGGGTCCAGCTGGAAATCTCTTGCAGTCATGGAGCTTGTAGTTGGAGTGCTCATTTTGGGAGTTAGGAGTTGGTTAAGCATGAAAAGAACCTCGATGCTGGGGATGTTGGCCTGGGGGAGAGCATTAGTTTGTTTATTCTGCCAATTTTGGAGAATTTTGCAGAGACAGCTTTGACATTACTTCTCCATTGCTTTAAGTTGCTTTGTGCAGATTGTTTAAGCCTCAAAGCACACAGGATGTCTCTGCCTCAGTTGGCTGAAGGTTCTGCTTGCTTGTTGGCATTGGTGGTGAATGCTATCATTGAACTTGGCAATCACAGAAAGGTGTTCTTAAGATGTGAAAATTGATTCACTTATCAAGGGTTGCAAGATAAACCTTAATCAGTGGTGGTGTGTGGCGGCAAGCCCAGAAGAAGATCTTTAGAGTCATAGAAACATACAACATGGAAACTGGCCATTCAGCCCAATTGTCCATGCCGAGCAACTTTCCCATCTAGGTTAGTCCCATTTGCCCACTTTTGGCCTAGATTCCTCTAAACCTTTCCTATCCATGTACGTTAAATGTTGTTAATGTACCTACCTCAACCACTTCCTCTGGTGGCTCATTCCATATATTGATCACCCTCTGGGTGAAGAAGTTGTTCCTCAGGTTCCTATTAAATCTCTCCCCTCTCACCCGAAACCCATGCCTTCTAGTTCTTGATTCTCCATCCCTGGGAAAAAGGCTGTGTACATTCACCCTATCTATGCCCCTCACAATATTGTGCACCTCTATAAGATCACTCATCATCTCCTACAGAGTGTAGGAAATATGTGCCAACCTGCTCAACCTTTCTCTATAACTCAGTCCCTTGAGTTCTGGCAATATCCGTGTAAATCTCCTCTACACTCTTTCCAGCTTAATGGCACCCTTCCTATAGCAGGGTGACCAAAACTGAACACAATATTCCAAGTGCAACCTCACTAACATCTTGTATAACTGCAATATAACATCCCAATTTCTATACTGAATGCGCTGACTGATGATGACTAACATGTCAAAAGCCGCCTTCACCACCTTGTCTACCTGTGACGCCACTTTCAGGGAACTATGTACTTGTATTCCTAGGTATATCTGTTCTACAACACCCCCCGGGACCTACCATTCACTGTGAAAGTCCTACCCTGCTTTGTCTTCCCAAAATGCAACACCTCGCACTTATCCAAATTAAACTCCATCTGCCATTCCTCGGCCCACTGACACAACTAATCAAGATCCCTCTGTAAGTCCTGATAACCATCTTCACTATCTCCTGAATGTCTGGTGTAAAGCCTATCCTCTCATACATGTCATTGAAGGAATCAGCAATGATGGAGCTCAGCCCCTGACCATGCACATGTGTATGTGCTGTCTAAGTTCTGACTAAAATTTGGAAACATATGGTCCTGGAGTGGAGATGATGAACGTTGAATAGTTTCTTGTTCATCCTGTAGATCAAGTTCATTCCAACTTGAATTTTGTTGGAGGTAAGGTGCAGTACTGAGGTGAGTAAGATTGAGAAGAGGGCTGATGTGATGACACAGTCTTGCTTAACTCCAGTCTGTACATCAGGTCAATGATGGGACTGTTGGTTAGGACCGTGAGCTGTATGGCATCATGTAGCAGACATAGAACAGTACCAAGTTTCCAAAGACTGCCAAATTTTCATATTTCTGTATTCAGTGTAGGATGAAGGAGTCAGAGACTTTTTTTTGAGGTTATAAAAGCTCATGTACATGCTACTCACAAAGATTATGTCAATTGTACCTCTTGATGGCTCGAGCGCATGTTGCAATTCTGGAAGGAACTCTTCAGCCAATGGAATGAGGCCATTTTGGAAGATCCCTACAATGACCTTCCCTGTGTTGGACAAAGGGTAGATCCCTCTATTATTTCTACATTTTTGAAAATGTCTCAATCATGGCATCTCCAAAATTTCCTGGCATGTTTTTCTCTTGCTGGATGACCAAGAGGAGATCCTGAATTCACCCCACAAGTACATCACTGTCATTATTTAGTACTTCAGCAGAGGTACCTTATTATTTTCAACTGTTGGATTCCTTTTTCAACTTCTTCCTGGGTTGGGGGTAGCAGTGAGATTGTGGTGGACTGTGTACAGTGGAATGGAGTCATGGAGACTTGCATCAAAGGCACAGAATTGGTTAAGAATATCTCCCACTAGTAGTCTGGAGGCCTGGATTGATGATCCAGAGTTATGAGTTGTGGTCACTAATGAATTTAAATTTGGTTAGTTAAGTATATCTGGAACTAAAAAACCAGTAGCAGTAAATGGCCAATTTGTTGTAAAAACCCACCTTGTATATTAACAGGCTTTGGGAGGGACATTGGCTGTGCTTGCTGGTCCAGGCCACGTGCAACTCCAAACCTACAGCAATGTAGTTTACTCCTAACCAAGCCTCTGAAATGTCCTCGCAAATCATCCAATTATATCAGCTACTAGCTCACCACTATATGCTGGAGTTCAATTAGAGATGGGTAATAAATGCTGTCCATGTCCTGTGAATGAATATAAAAACCACTGATTGCTGGATATAATCAGAAGCAGACCATTATCTATTCTGCTACTGTCTTTCTCACTGAAGTGTACAAACTGTATGGGACAGGGAGCAATACCCCCTTGCTCCTTTATGCTCAGTAGCCACCCCAGAAAGCACTTATCCGTAGATAAAATCTGGTTAAGGGAATTGTTATAATTTGTTACTATTCAGGTCCCTGAAAATGTCCAGAGATGTGCACTTTTAGCAGAAGTCAAAGAGAAATACAGCAGGAACCAGGCCCTTTAGCCCATGCACCAGTAAGCACCCGTTTTTGTACTAATCCTAATCTAACCCATTCCATTCTCTCCAT
>JAUZTB010000135.1:76157099-76167248 GCA_034780895.1 Rhynchobatus australiae
GGGGCTAAGCATAGGTCCTTGGGGATAATGAACGTTTTCCTCTAAGTCAACCCACAAGAAGAATTCTTAATTTAGTTTGATTGTAAACTGTTGTTAAATGTAAAGCTTGTCCCAATTTTTATATAAATGTGTTCCACCTATTCAAAAGACAGCTAAATCTTCAGAATTTTAACTGCATTTGTCAAAGAGTCAAAGCAAAAAAAATTGTAAATTAAATAAAAACACATTGTTGTAAATGGGTGAGGCAGCTTCAAAGAACTTCTAGGACTTGAGTGTAATTATTCTTTAAAGCTGACCAAAAGCAAAATAGCATAGATGCTGGAAAAGTGCTTGAAATATTTATTGGGTCAGGCAGCGTCAGTGGGGAGAAAAATGTTAATGTTGCAGGTTGATTAAATTTTTGAGAAATGGGTGGGGGGAGGGGTGGAAGGAACATCTGGAGACATATATTGATCACATTTAATTGTGGTTCAGATGCAATCATTGGCCTGAAATGTTAACTGTTTCTTTCTCCATAGATACTGTCTGACTTGAATACGTCAGCGCTTTCTGTATGTGTCAATAAACTAAGTTTCTGTGGTCTTTGTAATTTCTGAAAATTCTGGTGTTTGTTTTGCATTGTAGCAATGCAAGTTATTATATGGCTGCACTGATTTTTCAAACAAATTATGGTAAACATAGTTGATGTTTTCCATATTCTGTAAGCAGCCATTTTAAAGAAAAATATACATTAAAAGAATATTTATGAAGTATATCTTGGCCACGCCATTTGCTCTGATGTATTATACAATGGAATGATTTTTTTAATCTTTAATTCTTTTCTGATGAATTGCAGAATTCTATAGCATGGATACTAGGAAGTCTCAACTGTAAATGATGAACAATAATTAGTGCTGTGAAATTGTTAGTGCTCTCATATTTCCCTTTTGTTCAATTATTGCTGGTACACATTACCTTGGGGATCTTGAATCTTCACATGTCCCTCCCAACCAATTGCTAAAAAGGAATGATTGTAATAAAATGTACTTAGATTGGGCAGCATCTTCAGGTAGAGAAACAAAAGTAACACTTCAAATTGAAAATTTTGCATCAGAATCTTTCACCTCCACAGATGCTGCTTGACCTAATTATTTCCAGCACAGTTCTTATTCCAGAATCCCTTTCTGCTGCTGGATATCATTTGCTAATATTGATTTGGTTGATTCTAACTTATTGTTTCAACAGGCTCTTTTACTTCTGCTATTCACCCTATCAGCATTTTCATATCTGATACCAACAGAGCCACTCTTCTATATGGTTTAATAGAATTTTGTACCTTTTTGCCTCCATCTAATTGTATAGTCAGATAATTTTCCCTTTAGAAATTCATCTCCATTCATTTCTTGCTATAACATTGAACAGTGGGTGCAGAGCATGCAGTTTGTAGGAAATCATCTGCCAATATTCATGTAAGCCCACCTTTATTAACACACCAGGTTATGGTTACAACAGTGTTTACACCTGACAGGTTGCAAGATTTGATCCTTCATTATCTAAATTATACAAACCCTTTTCGGGTAACATGCATTTTGAGGACCATTTGTCACAGATGTGATGCAAGTAGTATTTTTACAATAGACTTGTTATTCAGTTTTGAATGTTTACTTCAGACTTGTACTGATTATACATAATTGGCAGATTTTTACCACTTCAGTATGAAATTGAATGGAGAAGCTTGAAATACTGTATAAGCACTCCACTTTGTTACCAAATATTGTCTTATTATATGCTTTCTGAAAAACTACGGCATGCTGTTCAAATTGTGAACTAGGTTGCTTTATAACAGACAAGTTGAGGAAACTTCTTGTAGTGTAAATGCAATTTGAATTCATGTTTCCAATATAACAGTAAGTTTCTTTATGACGGTACTGGTGAATATACCAAACAATGGGAATAATGGCAGTGCAAAGTTAACTCAATAGGAGTAATTTAATTGATAGTACATGATCTGTAGAAAGACGTGAGTGATTTCATTTATTATAAATAGTTTGTGGATTCCCTTTGAATTGATCTTGTGTATTAAATCTGGATAATGAGATATCAGAAGCAAAAAAGACCCAGTTGAAGATATAATGAATAAAGATACATCTCTGCAATTGCAACATCTTTGCACCTTTTAGTGGCAAAGTACAAGGACTGGTTGAAATATAGTTCACTTAAAATCAACGGTGATTTGGAATTAATATTTTAAAAATTCATTAGGTGTTTTTTGACTTAGGAAGATAATGGTAGAGGAGTGCAAAAGTTCAGGAGATCTAAGTGTAGGATTACAAATTGCATAAATCATCTGTGCCATTATTTTCTCTACCTCTGCACTAGTGGAATGGTGTACATCAGGATCTCAGCAAGTTTTAGGATAATGTGCGCCTAACAACATTAAGAGCTGAGGGATCTGGAGAGGTTTTATTAATACATTAATATTTGATCATAAGGTCTCTGGTACCAGATGTATGTAAAGTTCTGCCCAGTGAATGACATTATCCATGAAATAGAAGTTGTTTGTTTACCTTATCACTCTATCCACAGGGACCTTTTCTAAAGAATCTTGTTCCATAGTAATTGTGGAATTCTTAAGCTAAGCTCCAAAATAATGTGCTCAACAGTTTAAGTATTCCAACATTCAATAACTATTGTTTTTGAATAGAGTGCTTGTGCTTTCTTTTTAATTGCATTATGAGAACTGAATTATTAGTCTTAAAACATCTTTGACAGATTTTTCATAGCTCTGGAGAAGCTGCTCAGAATTCATCAGAGGCACAGAATGGTGAAGTTGCTTCCCTGGCTGATGTGGGTTGGATTGTTGGTGAACGAGTTGATTCATTTACAAACCTGAGGTATGTTTTCTCATCTTTCTGTGGGTTAAAAACCTTTATGTAGTATATAGTTTTGGCTCTATTGATCATTGTAGTTCCCAACCTTGGCAGGAACTTAACAATGCTTCAGATAAGTCTTTCACAATGAAATTGTGAGTATGCAGCACTGAAGTATAGCACCAAATTTGTTTTTTTTAATGTACAGTGCCTGTCATGTTAATTTACAGTTACTCTAAGATCTTACTAATTATGGTGACTGTTAAAATAATAATGTAAATAGTTGAGATGAAAAACTTCTGAATAACCACAAACTCTAATTCCAGTGCTGTTTCCCAGCCTTTCAACTTCCATAAACATGTGATTATCCAAAGCTTATTTCCCATGACCTAAACCCCATAAGTCTTGCTTTCATATCACTCAAGTGTATATGTTGGTCCATTTCCTATGGTGCCTCAGATTTAAAGTTATGGTTTGTATGTTCAGATCTCTTTAAGATATTGCTCCCTCTTTCCAATGTTCCAAGCTCCATGTCCCTCCTGTGTTCCTAAAATTCTAAACTTGTATGGATTCCCTATTTCCCCGCACCTTTCTCTTGCTGGCAGTGCCTTTTGATTGTCTCCAATTTTAAATTCAAGCTTTGGAATTTCTTCCTTGTCTTGTTGGCGTGACCTTCTTTCATTGTTAAGACACTTTGTAAAACCTAAATGTTTGACCAAGCTTTTATTTACCTCCTGATAATGTGGCTTCTTGTTAGATTTCTTCTGTGTGGTATGTGTTAAGACTTGTCCCATTCAAAATACACCTTAAATGTTGTTTTTATTACTTTTGGCCATGCCTTGCTCTAATTTTCAATATTAGATCACATCTGAATCTTTTAACGTTGAGACCAATTTTAATTTGCATAATATAAATCAAATTTCAATTTATTATTCAAAAAGCCAATAAAATTTCAGAGACAACCTACTTTTAATTTTAAAATACAGGTGACTCCTGTGTTACGACCGTTCGGGTTACAGAAATTCAGCCAAATGGACTTCACAAATCACTACCTTAAATTCAAGATGCAGAATAAAATTCGCTCTTACAGAATTTGTGGTGGGGGGGGGTGGAGAGTAAATAAACACAAAATGTGAAAGAGACAAAATTTTTCTGTTTAGTTGCTCAATACTGTGAGGCAATTACACTTGGATATGACATCCCTTTGTCAATTGGGTTGGCAGCTACTGCACTCTTCCTCCTATGAGGCATTTTCTCTATCGCTCTGCATTGCAGGAAGCTGCTGTTGCCATGGCTTGTTCTTTAAAGTAATCCCTCGGCCTTACTCCACTTCCACTTTGTCACTGCGCTTTAATCCCTTGCCCCCTAAACCCCTACACTGCCTTTCTCCCTGATCCTCGAATCCCATCCCTTCCCTGATATCCCCACTTCCTAAACCCTTTTCTAATCCACAAGCCTTGCGTGTTTGAGAAGATGCCTTGCAGATGAAGAGCAATGCAACTCTGCACTGAGACATCTCTTTACATGTCCTCTGACTGAAGAGGGGGTGGCACAGAAGGGGCTTGGCTGTGACTGCCAATCCAATCGACGTGGTGATGTCATATCCAAATCTTATTGCCCCATGCTATTGAGTGAGTAAAAAATAAAAATTGACAAAATTTGTTTTTCTCTTGAGCATTGTCCACCCCGAGTCTAATGTTGGCCCCGGCTGTCAAATAATGACAGTGGATCACTTTTTCATCGCCGATAATATGGCTTGGTATGAGAAAGAAACATCCTGTAGCAACTCACCTCCATTTATAATGTAGAATTCAATGGGAAAAGGGGATTTGCATTACAGAAAATTGCGATACAGATAGTTTTCTATGAATGCAACCCCTCGATAACTTGGGGTCACCTGAATTTAATTTGTTTTCTTCTCATTAAGAAATGTTACATTAGAAGCTTTCTTAGTTTGGTTTGATGGATGGGTGAGAGAATTTGGGTTTGATAATGTTGTGAATTATTTGGGGGTAATAATCCCCAATGCCATTTTTTTAACTGGATTTTTCAATGTGCTTTTTTTTTACATGGTTTGCTTCTATTCAATCTTTTAGAAATATCTTTACAATTATTTCAGGAGTTGGTGAAACAATACCACAGAATCTATAAATATGTTAAATGTTTAACATTTTAGAAAATTATGCATTTTACTCCAAATTAATGTGCACAGTTTGTTGCAAGTCTGGTTGAAATTAGGATAATACCCAGCATTCCTTATCACATATTACTAAGGCATTAATACAGCAAAGATTTTAGTTGAATCTGCATATAAAATTTGTTGTGTACAAAATTCAGTCTAGTTTACTCTGAGAAAAGGCCACTGACTGGCAATCCCATCCAGAGAATCTGCTTCATGTGCACTATTTTGCTGCATTTGTCCTTTTCCTTAGCATTTCCTGAATGAAATTCTGACAATGGTAACCTGTTCACCTTCTGTCCCTTTCCCCCTCATTCCAATCTACCCAGGTCCTCCTATGCACACTAGCCTCCATCAGCCAGTTTCTTTCCCCTCCCCAACCTACACCATCTGCCCATCACCCACACATTCCTCCCACTGGGTCTCATATCCCCACTATTCCTATCTGTCCATCCTACCTGTCTTATTTAGTTCCATGCTCTACCATCCTTTCCTATCAGATTACATTGTTGCCTCCACCTTTCACCTCCCAGCCTGTCACTTCCTTCCCCCCACTTGACTCCATCTGCCAATCACTGCTCATCACCTGGATTCACCTACCTCTTGTCCCGCCCCACCCCCTCACATCTTCATACTGGCAATTTCCCCTCTGCTCTCCCATTCCACGTGAAGGGTCTCGATCCAAAATGTCGATTGTCCATTTCCTTCCACAGATGCTGCCTGATGCACTGAGTTCCTCTAGCAGTTTAGTTTTTTTGCTCCAGACCCTAGCATCTGCAGTCTCTGTCTCCTTACAATGGTAATTGTGCTATGATACATTTTGAAACTACTGAGGTAAGGCCTATGTATACCCAGCTAAATTGCACTTAAGCAAAGTGCCAGTACAAAATGTGATGCCTTGAGATTGTATGTTCTCTCTATCAAATTATTTATTACATTTCTGTAAAGTTTTTTAATGCACACAGTCTACAATGTGCATGTTTTCATTTCTATTTTTGGTAAAGCAAAACATTTTGATATCTAGCCAACGTAATAATCATGCAACTTATAAAAATAGCTCTATTGTGTGTTTAACACCTAGTCTAAGACAGGATTTTATAAAGCATTGTATTTTTTTCACCATCCAAATGTATGGGAATTTGTTCCTTGGGAACTTCAATTAAGTTGTTTACTTATTGTGGTGCTACTACTTGCATGCATATTGACCTTGCTGAGCATCAGGCCTTTTGTCTTGCAAGATCCATCAGCAGGCAAGCTTCCCTGCCAAATATGAGGAACTTTAAAACTGAACCTGGGACTTCCACAGTGGCCGGTGATGCAGCACTAGAAAAAATCAACTTATTGGAGAATGAACTTGCTAAGCTAAGGGAGCAGATTGCCATGATTGTGACAATACAAGAACAAAGCAATCTCTCGGCAGGTATATGCAGTCATTTAAGTTCCTCCTGGCTTAATTTTTAAACACTTCCCCTGATCAGCCCATTGTTGTTGATGAGTCTTTGCTCAAGAGACAATAAACAACTTCATTTACTTGTATTTAACTCATGCCATGAAGTAGCGGCAGCCCTGAGATTGATTATAGATGTGTATCACCCTGCCAGAACAGTCTTTCAGAGTAATTTGTTGTAATGTGAACTGCTGATTTGTTACCTGTACAATGCAAAGATACATTTGCACCCATGCATTTGTAATGTAATCTAAAAATTGCAGATACCTTCATACAAATTAATTACTTGTATTGTTACTTAGCAAAAATCATGAAACACAAATACTAGCATTAGATGATAGCTGTGAAGTGATATCACTCTGAATCTGCTCTCAGAACAATGAATATGGACTAGAACAAATGGAACCAGGTTTGTCAGCTCTCTTTCTACCATCTATGCTTTCAGGTCCCATTCTGTGCTGACATTGCCTTTATAATTGTAGGAATTCTTTCTTTTCTTTTTTTGTCCCATTGATGTATTTCTGAGCTGTCTAAATTAAAAACATAATTTTCTTGACACCTGCGGAGTTGTGGCAACCAAAACACAAAATACACTCTGGTTATTGATGGAAGAAGAGTTTAGGAATGAAAATGTAATAGCACAGAACCAGTCTTTGAAAAGACTTTCAAAACATGGAAGGTGGAGCTGGGGAACGAGTAATGTGTTCTGCATGGATAGCTTAAAATTCAGCTTTAGATTGAAAATCGGGTGTGGCGGGGAGTACAACCACTTAGCGCAAGTGATTTAAGCAATGTTAGAGGATATGGAAGACAGGATAATTTTAGGAAAGGATACAGTACTAATGCTGTGCACTCATTAACATAAAGTTTGTCATTTGATAGGCAATTCTTTTTTAACCTCTAAACTATCATGCACATGTACAGGTATATGCCTTCCTTTTTCTCCTGTGCTGTTAACTTCATCAGTAATACTCTGGTTAAGGAGATACACTAAATATACTTTGAGCCATCCAGCAACCATGGGGAATAGGAGGTCCAATTGCATGAATATGCTAGTTGTGAATTTCTCAAAAAAAATGACTAAATCACACATTTGTTTACTTTTAAATAATTTTCTGAATTACATGTTATCTTACTGTTTTAAATAACGATATTTTATATTGCAACTCTATATTTTAAAGTAAACAGTATTAATGTAAAATTGAGTAAAATTAAAGTCAATTGAATCACTGTATTTACCATTACATGAGCTGTTAAATCTTCAGAGGATGTTGCTGTTAATCAGCCTACAACCGCCTTGCCCTTATGTATAAACACAAACTAAAAATGTCTTTTCACTCTTGCTTTGCATAACACCTTAAATAAGTTCAGTGAATTTTATTTCTTGTTTTGCTTTTACAAGATCTGAGGTGGGTTACTACTAAAATTTAAAATCACTTAATTCTAAATGCTAAAAGGGGAGTGCAGTTGAAGGCTGAATAGATTTAAGCCTACCAGTTGCCTTGAACAGATATCTTGTGCTTGTTTACTTTCAT
Source organism: Rhynchobatus australiae (assembly GCA_034780895.1). Lineage (NCBI taxonomy): Eukaryota > Metazoa > Chordata > Chondrichthyes > Rhinopristiformes > Rhynchobatidae > Rhynchobatus > Rhynchobatus australiae. The sequence continues at coordinate 76,165,110 of JAUZTB010000135.1, forward strand.
GCCTTCCTTCTCTCATGCAAAAATATTGCTCAGCAAGTTTCAAAACATTTTCAAATCCTTTGGTAGCAATTTTCCAAGAGATTTTTTTAGCTGGCTCTCCATTTCTTGAGCTTTAGGTATGTTCCAATTCAAAACATTTTCTATGATTTCATCAATATTGTCACTATTACAGAAACATTTCTTGTCACTTTCCAACCACTAATCTAGTTCCTCTCTTGGAAGTTTTTTCTGCTGGATTTTCAACATAATTGAGCAAATTTAATACTTGATCTTTCCATAATTTTCATTTTGATTTTCTCTGGTTTAGTGACACCTGATGCTGTTTCTCATTGTGTTCTGCCATTGCTGCCGCCACCTCCCCCACCTTTACCTCCCCCACCTCCTTTCCATCGGAGTGTGTCTGCAATTGACCTCATCAAAGAACGAAGGCGAAAGAAAGCTGACAGTGGTCAGAACCTACATAGTCCTAAACATCAAATGCCAAACATGTTGGAAGTTCTTAAAGACATCAGCAAGGTGAAACTTCGATCAGTGAAGAAGTATGTAACTTTAATATAGTTTTATCCCTGGTATTTGATTACCTTGTGCAGTAGATTTGGCCAAGCAGTGCCAGTACAGCCACAGATGCTGATAAGTTGCATCAGCCTGCCTTGAGTTTGGATGGTGGTAAATGTTGATAATAGGAAACTGTTGAAACTATCCCATGTTTGTGTTAGATATCATCATGGTATCCTCATGTGAACTGATTGTTCCCAAATAAGGCAATTTAAGAGTACCAATTTAAAGCTGAGAAAATACTTGTGGCGTCCTGAGTTTGGGGTCGATCTACCAAACACATTTTATATCAGTGAATGTGTGATGATGGCAAGGGTTGATAGTGCCAGCATGTGTGGGGACTTGGCATGAAAAAAAATGTTTGCTGAAGAATCTTTTTCCAAAGTATCAACGGAAGTCATCACAACAGAAACTATAAACAATAACAAACATTTTGCTTTCATTTCTTTGTAAATAAATTTGAACTTTTACATGTCATCAGAAAGTTAGAGAAGAGTTATATATGACATAAGAAAGTGTTGGGTTGAAGGATCAAATATCCCCAGAATACCCTCAGATGATTGTATTTTTGATGAAACACAAGTTATTATGGAAAATATATGAAGAATAAATAATCGTCTTTATCTGACAATTAGCAAGAGTATTTTGGCACAGTATTGCTCTTTGCCCTTTGCAAGTTACACATTAAATTGAAATAATAGCCTCTCAATTTGTAACTGGTGGAAATTGATTAAATTTGCAAACATATACCAAGGAGTCTCTGTGTAAAATAGCTTTCATGATGAAACTTTATTCAGGACAGAGTAAAAGCTTTTACAACATACTTTGATATGCGATGTCTTGACTTAAAAATGTTTATGGCTCTCTCAGAAATGCAGAACCCATAAAAGCATTCCTCTGTGTTTGTATGTTTCTCTTAGTATAAAGGAGAGCCTGCTGTTTCTCTAAAAGCTATGGCAACTACAGGGTAAGAGAGAGGCTGTTTATTCTCTTTCCTCCCTCACCTCATGTTTTATTTAAATTTTACAAATATAATCCAAAGAAATTTAGGAAGTATCTGACTACCCCATCTTAGCTAAAGTAAATTAACACAAAAAGCATCTTAATAAAAATATACAATTAGTTCTTGAGACATAATTGCCCATCATACTTACTCTTTTTCTGTAAAGTACATTCACAAAATTTCATGCAACTTGCTGAAGAATGAATTGGAGCTACTCACTCCTGGGTTCATGATTCACAACCTTTTGGGATATGAATACTATAACAAATATTTAAAAGATCTCAATTTTTAAATTAATTTTTAACAATTTGAGATCAGTGGCAAAGTAACTCAAATTTGTCCACTTGAATTGTGAATCTATTAAGTTTTTTTTCATGTTTAAGATCCTCATGCATAACCCCAAAGTGCTGTCTTTTAATGAAACTGCCAACTATCTTTAGAGCACCATTACAACAACTCACTAATCATAAACACTTTACCCAGGACTTTTTTGTCACAGTAAGTATCTCCACTATAGATATAGAAAGGCAGTACTGATACAACCTAATGCTGCTTGCATTCAAGGAAGGGTAAAAGTAACC
>JAUZTB010000135.1:76817944-76828545 GCA_034780895.1 Rhynchobatus australiae
TTCCAAGCTAAAGTTGGACATCTTTCTGTATTACCAAAATAACTGTATTGCTTAATTGTATTCCTTGAATTACATAGGGAAGTTTGCATGTAGACTTTTCATAATACATTTTGATGCAAACATTTTGACAATAGACTACTTCCAAACACACAGCTTCATAATGTATTTATTCAATTATGAATAAAACCATAACATTTGTTTTGGCCCACAAATCTAACAAAGCATGAATATTTTTATGAATTTACTTTTCAATCCTCCCATGACACAACAGAATTAAAATCTTAGAAACTTCTGAAGGATTGTCTCATTTTTCAGTTCTATAAAATAGAATAGTTTTGAGTAGCTCTGTGGTCTGGATGGCACTGTACTTAATTGCAGTAGTCTGGGTAGCCTGCTGCTTGATGTTGGTCCTTGGGTATGAGTTATGTCATATCTCTGTTGCTTTGTTGAAGGAAAGTCAATTTCGTGGTGAAGTACAGGCCTTCCCTGGGTTAGAAACACCCAGTTTACGGACATTCCTATGAACAAGCTCCTGTAATATTAAATTCAAAGTCTGATATCTGTACATACTATGAATGACAGAACGAGTTTCCTCCCTCTCCAGTTTTAGTAATTGTTTTTTCTTATCTGTCTTGTGTTTTTGATATTATTCATTACAATACTGTGGGGGTATGGTTACCATATGGAGTGATTTTCAGGTATTTTCTAACACAATGAAAATGGACTTCTGAATGTCTTTAAACACAACCTGTTTGTATCCTGGGGACACCCTGTACAACTGCTACTGAGTGCAAAGACTTTTGGTTGCATTACTTATATAATCTGGTTGGTGAATGGTACAAGTCTTGAGTTTTTTAAGGAAAAGTATAAAAGCTGTTTTGAAGTAATTTTAGGAGTCCAGAAAATTTACTTGTTGTAGGTTAATCGTATACATGGTAAAATTGCATTAATATTTTGATATGGATGATTAAAGCATTTTTTCAAGTTGCTGAGTCCTGTGATTTAGCTGTATGAGGGATATTTTTTATTTCTGATCGCACATTTTGATTTGTGTATATAGGGCATAAATCTGAGCATCCACTTATTCCCTGGTGATTCTTGCAGTGATTCTCTTTGATTTCTGGGGAAGATTTAAGCTTTACAGGAGTATGTGTTATAAAAATAGTTATGTTTCTGTATATTTATTGGACATTCTGCTGTTCACCTAGTCATCTGGTATTTGCTATTGTTTCAGTCAGCTGACTGGTTAGGAATATCAAGTGAATTTGAATCAGTAGCTGGTAAATATAGTGTCATGAATAGATGTGCAGTATACTATATTGACCTTGCCATTTCGTGTCCTTGGCAGATATAAAATTTATCTCACGGTGCTACTCAAGAAACTTAGCAATATCAGGAGTGATTTAAAGAGATGAGCTCAAATGAAAGTTAGAGTTCTGTTAGACTGACTTCCTTTGTACATCTATGTTTGTTCCTGACATTGCTGGATTTTTGGTCATAGAGGCAGTATTTGTGAGCTCTGTGGATTGCCCATATTCATTTAACTAGAACAGCAAATACAGTTTCCATTTCCTTTTCTAACTGCATAAATATTTAAAGTAAGTGATGATTCATCTTTTTATTGCCGCATATACCATTTGGATGTCAAGGATCAATTAATCTAGTGTGTACTTTTATTTCAATTAACCAAGTTTTACATTTTTTTTTTCTCCTGAATTTAAACAGCAGAAAATCTCAGGATTTCATATTTTTGCTGCAGCATTTAAGCAGCTGATATATTTTGTATGAGTGAAATAAGCCACATTTGTTTATACATAAAATTGAAGTTTGCAAAATGGAACATGAACATGTTAAAACATGTTCATTATGAGTATTAAATCTTTTGCAGATAAGGAGATATTATTTGGGCTAACACGCCTGTGCGGGTTTTTTTACCAGAGCAATCCAAAACTCATTTTACCAGGGTATTCCCCATATCCCTGAGTTTTTCTTTCCCATAAAACCAATAATTCCTGGACATACTCAACAGATCAGGGAGTATCTGCAACTTCAACTATGTTTCTCTCTTCACAGCTGCAGACTAATTTGTTTTATGTTGCTAGCAGTTAGATTTCAAATTTCCAGCATCTGCAGTAGTTTGCTTTTAGTTTCCCCTTGCTTCAGTATTTATCCCCATATTTGTTCTGAAGAAAAATAATCACTTCTTCCTTAAGTTGCCTTCTGGAAGAGAATTTCATGCTCCATTAGCTCTTTCCTTAAAGCATTGTCTACTAACCCCATTCATTTATTCATTATTCTCATTGTTGTAGCAAAACCTTAATGACTTATTGTTACAGACCTTAAAAGTGGAAGAACCCTGCTCTTTCCTGCTCTTCTGATACAGATTCAAAGGTTCAATCATTCTGGGCCTCGCCATAGTGCATGTAGATGTATGCACAAGTGTATTTAATCAGTTGAATAAAACAATTACACACATTTTGGTAGTTCTCTGTATTTTGTTTATGTTTCTAACTCATGGTTGGAATAAGGAAGCACATAAATTTCAAATTAACAAAGAGGATAGAAGAGCCCAATCATCAGTATAGTCAGTGGAAGTTCATAATACTTGACATTGAAGTCTTGCAGAAATTAATTTAAGTCCATAGCAATCATTACATTATGAAAAATAACACTAAAATTCCACTGGAGAAATAGCAAAAAATAAACTGCTGGAAAAACTCAGCAAGTCAAGCAGCATCTGTGGAGGTAAAGAGATTGTTGACCTTTCAGGTTGAGACCCTGCATCTGGACCTAGAATGTAGAGAGATAATAGTCAGTATATAGTGAGAGGAAGGGGTGTGATAGGGATTGGCAGGTGATAGGTGGAACCAGATGAGAGGGTGATATTGGGCAGATGGAACCAGTGAGTGGGGGAAGAGATAGGAAAAGTGAACCGAGGTTTATCTCCAAGGTAGATAGGTATGTGAGTGATGGGCAGACAGAAGTCCAGATAATGGGGGAGGGATGGTGAGGATGGAAAAGATGAGCAAAGGGAGAAAGACGTTGGGTGGAAAACACTATGATGCTGGAGGAACTTGGCAGACCAGGCAGCATCCATGGAGAAAAGCAGGGGGTCAGCATTTCAGGTCAGGACCCTTCTTCAGGACTGAAGGTAGGAAAAGGAGAAACCCAATATTAAATTTAAATTTTATTTACAGCGTGGTAACAGGCCCTTCTGGCCCAATGAGTCCATGCTGCCCATTTTTAAACTCATGTTAACCTACCCGTACGACTTTGGAATGTGGGAGGAAACTGGAGCACCCGGAGGAAACCCACACAGAGACATGGGGAGAACGTACAAACTCCTTACAGACAATGATGGGAATCGAACCCCGATTGCTGGCGCTGTAATAGCATCACGCTAACTGCTACGCTACCATGCCAGTGATAGATGGACAAAAGAGGGGAGGCAGGGTGGGCACAAGGTGGTGAGAGATGCACATAAGAGTGATAGGCAGGTGCAGGAGAGGAGGGGAGAGCAGATCCACTGGGGGATGGGTCAAAGGTAGGGAGAGAAAGTGGGGGAGAAAGAGGTAGGCTCAGAAAGGGAAGAAGAGAAGATACCTGGTGGGTGGGGGTGATGTGGGGATTACTTAAAGTGGGAGGATTCAGTGAATTCCCTTTCCTTACCTTTGACCCATCCCCCAGTGGCTCTGCTCTCCCTTCCTACCCCACACCTGCTTACCACTATTTCTTACCTGCATCAACCTATCACCACCTTGTGCCCACCCTGCCTCCCCTCCTTTGTCCGCCTATCATTGCTCTGCTTTTCCCTCCTATATGTTGGACTTCCTCTTTTCCTATCTTCAGTCCTGAAGAAGGGTCCTGACCCGAAACGTTGACCGCCTGCTTTTCTCCATGGCTGCTACCTGGCCTGTGAATTCCCCCAGCATCGTAGTGCTTTTCATTCAGATTCTAGCATTTGCAGTCCCTTGTTTCTCTAAGACCTTGGGTGGACTGGTGGTAGTGGGGGAGAAAAACACGGAGAGTGGGTCATGTAGAAAAGGGTAGTGCTGTTGTGATCTGGCACACTGACCTCTACTTTGCAGAGGCCAGATGGCAGCTCTCGGACACTTTTCATGTCTTACTCTGGACCATGATCTCACTAAGACTGGGCCACTGTCTCCCAGACCATTACTGATCTCTCATCAGGAGACCTCTCCTCCACAGCCTACAATCTGCTGGAGCTCCAACTCTGCACTGTCCAGTTCTAATTCTTATCTAAGATCCACAAACAGGACTGCCCTGAAAGACCCATTGTTTCTGCCTGCTCTTGTCCCACCAAACTATCTCTTCATACCTTGACTCTCTCTTGTCTCCCCTTGTCCAGTCCCTTCCCACCTACATCCAAGACACCCCTCATGCCTTCTAACATGTTGACAGTTTCCAATTTCCTGCTCCTCACTGCCTCATCATCATCATGGATGTTCAGTCCCTAAACACCTACATCCCTCCATCCAGGTCTTATGGCCCTCTACTTCTTTCTGAAACAAAGACCCAACCAGTTCCCCTCCTCTAATACTCTCTCATTTGTCTAGCAAAACTTGTTCTTACCCTCAAAAACATCTCTTTTGATTCCTTCCACTTTCTGCAATTCAAAGGTGTAGCCCAGCTCTGCCCGTCTTTTTGTTGGCTACATGGAACAGTCCTTGTTTCAAACCTACTCTGGCACCCCTTCCCAATTCTCTTTTTCAGTTACAGTGATGATTGCATTGTTGCTGCTTCCCACACTTGTGTGGAACTTGGTCAACTTTATCACCTTTGCCACCAACTTCTGCCCTACCCTGAGACTCACTTCAACTATTTCTGACACTTGGTTTTCTGGATCTCTCTGTGTCCATCCCAAGGGACAAACTATCCACTGATATCTGCAATAAATCCATGTACTCCCCCAGCTACCTCAACTATACCTCCTCTCACCCCGTCTCCTGTAAGGATACCCTTCTCTCTGTTGCATCTGCTCTCAATGTCTTCCTTCAGAGAACATGGCTACTCCTCTGCTGTAGTTGATGAGCTCTCACACTCATTTACTCCACTTTCTGCATGTCTATTCTCAACCTTCCCTCTCCCCAGACAGAACGGAGAGAGTTCCCCTGGTCCTCACCTTTCACCCCATTAGCCTCTGCATCTATTTGTTGCCTATTGGACTCACTCACTGAACATTTCACCTAGCCTAATGCTCAATCCTTTGCAAGAATAAGTACACTGTACTCTCTGATAGGGGTACTTGGCTGTCTTGGGTATGTAACCTCACCAATAACTAAGCAACCGCCTGCTGTGTATGTGGTTTTGTGCATGCACTGAACCACTACCATACTTTTGCTTTCCACCAATGCCATTGGTGGTGTAAATGCTGTACAGGTCCAATTTTCCATTGTGTACATTGGCTTCAACGCTCCATAAGACCTTTCTGTAAAGCAGTATTTTTCTTGGCTATGAAAACTTCCCGTCAAGAAATCACACCATTGGCATTGCATCAATTGACTATCTTAGATTTAAACTTGCATACTGAGGCTATGTGCCTCATATATATGATGGGTGATGTCCATAGCAGCAATTCACAACAGTCCTACTGTAGTACTTTGGACCTTTTATCCTTCACCACCATTCTTAGATGATAAGTTGCAGACAAACCTGTACCTTACACTGGAGAAAAATTTTCAGCATTCCTTGATGCTGCAATTTATCTCAATCAAATTGCAAGATTATGTATGCTTAACAACTTTAAACAAACTTGCTTTTCTTCTAAACCATAAACATAGTACGAGGTTCAAAGTTGCAGTGGTGAGGGCAGAAGTTTTAATAAGACAATACACTCACTGACATTGTCTCCCAACTTCAGATTCCTTGTTCTTACTCTCAATGTAGGATTGCATTGCTTTTGTTAACGTAGTGTACATTTCAGAATTAATTTCAGTCTTTGGGAGTGGGAAAGGAACATGGGGAGTGGGTTGCCTGAAATCCTAAAATTCAGTGTCCAAACCATTGGGCCACAGGCCATCCAAGCAGAATACAACATGCTGTTCTACTAGTTTGTGTTTGGCAGTTCAGGAGGCTGAGGACAACTGGGCCACTGTGGGAATGGGAAGGGGAGTGAAAACGATATGCAACCAAAACATCAAGATGGCCATTACAGGCAAAGTGCAAATGCTCTGCAAAACATTTGCCCAGACTACACGTGGTCTCTCCAACAGAAGAGGCCACGTTGTGAGCACCGAATGCAATAGACCAGGTTGGAGGAAGTGCTCGTGAGCCTCTGCCTCATCTGGAAGGGCAGTTTAGGTCCCACAATAGTGGAGAGGGAGAAGGTTTGGGGCAAGTGTTGCACCTTTTATGGTTCTTGGGGAAAGTGCTGGGTAATTGGGAAGGGATGAATGGACAGTGGTCCCTGAGAAAATCAGCAGTGGGGTGGGGGGGTGGGGTTTGCAAGAAAGAGGGGAAGATGTGGCTGGTAGTGGGATCCCCTTGAAGCTGGCGGGTGTTGAAAGTTGATGTTTATTGATAACATTTCGTCAAAATGTTTCATCAATTCCTATTGACTAGTCCTTTTGCACTGATGACAGATCAGAAACATTTGTTAGCTATTCTTGGTCCTAAATTGAAAATAGCAAAAATGGTTACATTGAAAATGCAGTGGTGGGCTTTCTCCTAACACACAATCAAATATAGAAGTTTGAAACTAAATATGATTGCTAATGTACATCAGGGTTACCATACAATAATTCAGACCTGTGTGAAAACATGATATTCACATTGAAACTGAGAATGATTTCCTGGTTGTAACAGCAGAAGGAGTCAAAGAAACCAAAATATGATTCTAGAGTGAATGTATGATAAAATTTGAAAGGATGGACTAAATAGAATTTTTAAAAAATCATATCAAGACAGAAAACTATTAAAATTAAAACATGTCAGTGACCAAATGAGTTAGTCTAAATATAGACAGAGTTGTTACAGCAAGTGTTTTGAGAAGAAAAATTTAGATGAGTTTCATACCGAGACTTCTGGTATTGTAAGTCTGAGGTGTATTATATTGGTTTGCATTGGATAAAATCTTGAAGTGCTGGTGGATAAGATTATCAGTGCTGGTAATCTGTCCAGATTGCAGAGCCAAGAGAGCAAAGACACCTTTTACAGAGATGGAAATAACTTGTGAGGTCTTTCTACAGAGAACATTGATTATTGTGAGAAGGGATTGGTAACTTCTCATTAGTCACAGAGTGCTGCAGCACAGAAACAGGCCCTTTGGCACATCTAATCCATGCCACCTGATCTTCTGCCTAGTCCCATCTAACTGAACCTGGATCATAGCCCTCCAAACCCCTGCCGTCCTTATAGCTATCCAAACTTCTCATAAATGTTACAATTGAACCAGCATTTACCACTTCTGCTGGCAGTTCGTTCCACATTTGCACCACCCTCTGAGTGAAGAAGTTTCCCCTAAGATTCCCCTTAAATATTTCACCTTTCACCCTAAACCCATATCTTCTAGTCTCATCCAACCTTGGGGGGAAAAAGCCTGGATGCATTCACCCTATCTATACCCCTCATAATTTTGTATACCTCTATAAGATCTCCACTCATTCTCCTGCACTCCAGGGAATAAAGTCCTAATCTGTTCAATTTTTCCTTGTAACTCAGGTCCTCAAGTCCTGGCAACATCCTTGTAACTTTTTTCTGCACTCTTTCAAGCTTATTGATATCTTTCCTGCAGGTGGGTGACCAGAACTGCACACAATACTCCAAATTCGGCTTCACCAACGTCTTGTACAACTTCAACATAACATCCCAACTCCTGTACTCAGTGCCCTGATTTATGAAGGCCAAAGTGCCAAAGGCTTTTTACGATCCTATCTAGCTGTGATGCCACTTTCAAGGAACAATGGATCTGTGTTTTCAGGTCCCTTTGTTCTACCGCACACCTCAGAGCCCTACCAGAGTCAGAGTCACACAGCACAGATACAGGCCCTTCTGCCCACCGAGTCCACACCAACCATCAAAAACCCATTCACACTAAATCTTTCTCTTTATTCTCCCATCAACTGAGCCCCAAATTCTACCACTCATCTTGGGCCAATGTACAGAGGTAATTAGCCTACCGACCTGTACGTCTTTGGGATGTGATGTGGGAGGAAACCGGAGTGCCCGGAGGAAACTCTCTCCGTCGCAGGGGGATCGTGCAAACTCTGCGCAGACAGCGCCAGAGGTTGGGATTGAACCCTTGTCTCTGGTGCTGCAAGGCAGTGGTTCTACTAGCTGCACCATTGTGCTGCCATGATCACGTGCCCCAATATTTCCTTCACTGGCTTGATGTCAACATTTTGGTGACTGCTCCAACAGATACTCTTGGGAAAGATGCTATATAAATGTAAGTTATGTGCTCATGATGTGCAGTTGGCTGGTTAAAGTCGCAGAGAATGAATTTGCAACTTGCCTTCTGCACTCCAAATGATGGCTGGGACACCAGTCATTCCAACATCTGCACTTGTTTGTTTTTGTTCAAAGCTATAAGTGTGACAGAGCTGCACTTGGTACCATTTCAAGTCCTGTACAACATGATTGATTGTGTCAAAAGCCTCACAATCTACCTCGGCGTGGCCTTGCACCTCATTGTCTACCTGCACTGCACTTTCTCTGTAACTGTGACGCTTTATTCTGCATTCTGTTATTGCTTTTACCTTATACTACCTCAATGAACTGTTGTAATGAATTGGTCCGTGCAAACAGTATACAAGACAAGGTTTTCACTGTACCTCAGTACATGTGACAATGATAAACCAATCTACAGATTAGTTCCCCTCACAGTCTGCAGAACAGAAGGACGTGAGGAGGCCATTCAAGGACGTCCCATCATTCATGGTTGATCTGTGGCCTATCTTGAACTATTTGTCTCCATCGTTCTCAACCTTTTATTTCAAAATCTACCATTCAGACAGCTCACCCAGCATCAGTTGCTATTGGAAGAAGAAAACTCCAAAGTTCTACCACGTGTAGCGGTTTGCATAACGCTATTACAGCGCCAGCAACCCAGGTTCAATTCCAGCTGCTGTCTGTAAGGAGTTTGTACGTTCTCCCCATGTCTGAGTGGGTTTCCTCTGGGTGCTCCAGTTTCCTCCCACATTCCAAAATATGTACAGGTTAGGAAGTTGTGGGCGTGCTATGTTGGCGCTGGAAGTGTGGTGACACTTGCGGGCTGCCCCCAGAACACTCTACGCAAAAGATGCATTTCACTGCGTGTTTTGATGTACACGTGACTAATAAAGATATATCCCAGCCAGATGTCAACTACCCATCCATCCTAATCTCATTTACCAGCACTTGGTCCAAAGCTTTCTATGTCTTGACAGTTCAAGTATTTGTTTAGTTATTAAGTATTGTGAGCACTTCCGCTGTGACTGAGGCTGCAGAAAGGAACTTGATTATTTTCCCTTCCCGAATCTGGATGATCTCACGCCATGTTGAACTCTGGATAGTCTGGTTTGTATCCACAAGGTGGCTAAAATTAGAGATGCGTCTTAGGGAGGAATAAAACCCGTTAAAAATAATAAAACATTCTGAGCCACCGGCCGTTGGAGGACAAAGAAATTCAAACACACAGATCACAAATAGCCAGTTAGCCAACCCAATGTGGCCAAGTGGAAGTTAATGCAATGCAGCAGCTGTTCCAGAACGCCACACCCTGTGACATCGCGTGTCAGGCAGTTGGAAGTTCTGGCTGGGAACAGACAGATGACCTGAGCACGTTGGCCCTTGTTATCAGGGGGAGCTATTGCTGGGGGAGGGAATAACAGCCTCCTAAATTTATCCTGCCAGTCAGAGCGACTGTGTCACTGCCTCGCTATGAGAACTGGCTGTATTTTCTGAGGATACAGCCAGTTGCTGGGATAGAGTTTCACGTTTGCATCTCAGACCTCTGGCATTTCACCAGAGCAGCCATTTCAGGAGATCGAGGGGCAAGACTTGATTTTTCTCTTCAACCCCAGTGTTTTAAACGTCCCGGAGCGGGAGGAGAACTGTCACAAAACTGTCCAGCACCAGAATTTGTTCCAAGAGATGCTCCCCTGCCCTGGCGTCAATATCCTGCCACCGATGGGAGAAGTGTACCCCGTGTGTAATCCCCTACCTGCCCTGTCACAGGTGTGGTTCCTGCTCTGGGTTGAACAGCGAACTTTAAGGATTGGACAGGTTGGGTCCAAGAACCAACACTACAGACTTGGCCGTGCCTCAGTCTATTGCACTCAAGTCACGCAGCATGGAAGCAGGCCATTCAGCCCAACTGGTCCATGCCAACCAAGATGTGTATAAGATGATGAGAGGCATTGATCAGGTGGATAGTCAGAGACTTTTCAGAATCAGGGTTATTATCACTGACTTGCATGTCGTGAAATTTGTTGTTTTGCAGCAGCTGGACAGTGCAAAGACATAAAAATTACTAATAAATTATAAAATAAATAATGTGGGGAAAAAAAGCAATAATGAGGTAGATTCAGAGATCTGATGGCGGAGGGGAAGAAGCTGTTCCTGAATCGTTGAGTGTGGGTCTTCAGGCTCCTGTACCTCCT
>JAUZTB010000135.1:76922881-76933776 GCA_034780895.1 Rhynchobatus australiae
TGATTTCCTAAAGAACCCCATATTTTACTTTTTCACAATATATGACTACCGTACATAAAATTGCATAAAACTACTTTTAAAAAGTTGCTCTTCAGTTAAAACAAGTCATTTCAATAGAAATATGCAAAATATTTATCAGGTAAATGTACAATCTACACCAACTTCCAAGGCCAATTCCAGGATTAACCAGTATCATCTTTGAAAACCATGAATAAAATCATTATTTATTTAGAGCTAACCTGGAACCAGTGGTTGCTGGAAGACCACAGCCTGACCTATATGTGGAACTGATTACTTTTCTCTGTCCAACCTACACTGTAAATCTACACCATCTCTGACAATTCCTCGTTCAACAATACTGCACCCTGCTCTTTCAACATTCAGATCAATAGATGTGATGAGTAATGCTTGAGAGAAAACTTTCTCTACCCAATCTAACTCCCAAAATTAACAATTTGCTTGGTCTAAACTGGACAGGAAAGAAATAGTTGAGATATATTGAGTTTATAATTCTGAGTGGCAGTATACATTTAGAAAGGTAGAGATTAATCAAAGACAGCATGGATTTGTTAAGGGAGGTCATGCCCAACTAATGATTGAAATTTTTGAGAAGGTAACAAAGAAGATCAATGAGGGCAGTGTTTAATATAGTCTATATGAATTTTAGAAAAGGTCATAAGAAGGTTCTATGATCATAAAATTAAAAGACCAAGGGAGAGTAGAAAACTGGATCCAAAATTTATTCTGTGGCAGTAAGCAAAGTGTAAAGAATGACCCATGTTTTGATGAATACTGTTACTCATGAGGTTGCAAAACACTCAATAATCATCTCTTGCTTTTGTAATATGCATTGGTGATTTGGACAAGTTTAAAAATACGATGTTGCAGCTTGCAATGATGCAGAAATTGGCAATGTGGCTGATAGTGAACTGTAGCAAGATCTAGATCGTCTGGTCCGAAGTAGAGAAAAGTGACAAATAGAATTCATAATGGGGAATAAGATGTAATACATTAGAGAGGTGCAAAAAGGCAAGGGTTTGCATAATAAATGTTAGGCTATTGAGAGGTGTGAAGGGATAGAATGTATATCCATGGATCCCTCAAGGTAGTAGCACAGCTTGAAATGGAATAAAGAATATTTTACCTTATTAGCTAAGAACAGAATGAAGAACAGGACAGTTATGCTAAAACTCTATACAATGTTAGTTTACTACAGTTTGAACACTGCATTCAGCCCTCATCACCACATTATAGAAAAGATCTGATGGCACTGGAGAGGGTACAGATGAGATTTGTGAGGATGTTGCCAGGTCTCAAAAATTTTAGCTATAAGGATTGCAGCAAGGCCGAGGGGAGGCTTAATTTACATGTGTAAAATTATGGAAGGCCTAGATAAACAGGATGGACATTTCAATTAATAGAAATATTTGAAGGCCTGTGACCTGTAGGGTTGCAGACTTCATGTTGAATGGAGGATTAGACTAAATAATTCATTCTCAACTGGACAAGGTGGGACAAATGGCCTTCTTCAATGTAAATTTTTAATGATTTTATATAAAAATCCAATTGTTCTCAATCAATCATGATTGATTTCATGGCATTAATTCCCAAAAAGGATTATCTTTTCCAGAAGTAGCAGCATTTCTTTTTAAATCATAATCCTTTTTCAGGGCAAAATTCCCTCTTTATGATGTATGTTATTTTCTGAGTTTTTCCAAATCACATGCGACTGACAAATTGGTAATGGAGTCTCTAAAAAAGTGCAATGATTACCTCATCTTTGATAGTTTCATAGACTTCAAGTGCAACTCCAAAAAATATCAAGATGTAAATAAAAGTATCCAACAAGTAAGGGTCACCAGCTTCCCATTGCACAATCAGCAAGAGGTAGGAAGTCTTAAACAAACATCAAAAGCGATAATGTTTGCAGGAATGAGGATGAGTCTAAGAATAGGCTATACGTTTTTTTTGCTATTTTGAGTTAATACTGCAGCTTCTCCCACCGCCCTCCCCATGTTTGTAAACTAGAGCAATAATTTAGAGGAATTTTGTTGAAATGGAATCTAGAAGTGATCTAGTAACAATATAGGGTTAAGGATTGGCTCAAAACCAAACACTTTTCTAAATGAATAAACAGGCAAATTCCAAAAGCTTTTCCTACTAATGCATCATTATCTTGTATTATGATGGCCTCTGATTTCAATTATTAAAGATCACAAGCAGACCAAACATTCTGAATGTTTTCAATTGCTACCATTTTCTGATTTTTCATCCATCAGAAATATATTTTGTTGCACATTTTCTCAAGATTTTATAGAAATGTTAAAGGTTATGGTGAAAAATTAGGTTCTTTCACAGCTTGCCCTGAAAGACCTTCTAAAAAAGAAATCTGTCAAGTACAATATCAGTGATTGATTCCAGGAAAAATGTCACCTTTGTATTTTCAAACAGAAAGTATTGTTATGCTTGCCACAAGATTTGCAATTTAGAAATATTCCCAGAACAAAGTCCCAGAACATGGGGGCTTATTTTGGAGTATTCCTTTAGAAATACCAACAATTTTGAACAACTGTGTTACTTCAAACACCTTAGCAATTTAAGGAAACATTATACAATATACAATAAAGAAATAGTACGTACAGTAAAACTTTAATAATCTGACACCTTCAGAATTTCAGTGTTATTCCTAGTAAAATTCCAACATTGTAGTATAATAAAAGGCACAGTTAATGGAAATAAAAATAACATGTTTAACAGGTTCAGTTACAAAAGACATGTAAAAATTGTGTTTCAGATTTGCACATCTTGACAGTTATCATAGGAAGGATAGGTAAAAGCACATGGGCATTTTGGCATTGAATGAAACAACCAAATTTAGATTGCTAATATGTTTGAAAATAACATGTTTCTCAATGTCAACTCATTTGAATAAATTATTTAAAATCTTTGACCAAACAAACAATTATCTTTCTGGAAAGTCAGAAAAATAATGTGATGTATGCTTTTCCTATCAGAGGAGTAAACAGCAAAGATAATCATCAGGGTTCCAGTAAAACTGTGTTCAGAATTGGAAAAGTATTTGTACACATTTACTGCAAGCTACTAAATCACATTTACCTTTGCTACAGTCACCGAAGAATCTGCTGGATCCAGCATTCCTGTGTATAGCCAACAGAAGATATGAACTTGGCCATCACCTGTAATCATTTATGATATGCAAAAATAATCATGAATGAATGCATGAAAATGCGCCAAAACAATTTATGTTTTTAAAACATCTAATAAATCTTATAATAGACACCTGAGAAAGCATTATTGTTTTTCTCAACAATCACTGCTTTTCAGCAAACAATCCTAAATCCAAATAAGCAATACAACTCATATGGTGCTAAAAAATACACAAGGACTTAATAATGCTTTAATAAAAACAGAAATGCTCTAAACACTCAGCATATTCTGTTTTAATTTTGGATTTCCAGCATCTGCAGTTCTTTTGATTTCCAATAGTACTTTTTGTGATCCAGCCAAATTTGACAATGGTTAAGACCAGTTGTTTGCTAATGAACATCAAATTTGAAACATTAAAAAGGCACTTCATAGATGCAAGTTACTTTTGCAGAACTTGAAACTTTGTCACAATTTTCTATTTTAAATATGTAAATAACAAAACTTCTGAGCAAGTTAGTCAAGCTAACATGGAACTTCAACAATTATTTCAAAATCAAATTTAAAGTGTTGAGAAAATGCAGTGAAATTACGGTCCAAGATTCTTGTAATAGGAATGAAAGCTTCAATTTCAACATGATGAAAATAATCTGGTATTTCTCATCTTTCCACATCTGTTCTATACATTAAAGTCTATAAATCAGACTTTGCCCATTTCTGGTTGTTATGCTTTACCCTACCACCAAATTGGGGTCATCAAAATAAAACAGCAACTGTGGGTTTATCCTTGATTTAAGAAATCAATTTGCTTGTATCTGTTGTCCCATTCATGCACTGTCACACAGGCTGCCATGGTGGGAAGGTCGGGGTGGGGTTATTCAGCACTGTTTTCAGTAATGAAGCCTTCCATGCTCCCATACGAAGCAGGCTACCACCACACAAATCATCAGGGAACAGGCAGCAGTATCTGGTTCAGAAATGCTGTGATCTCTATCAATACTGCTTATCAGTATAGCTATTCAAAATCAATGGAAACACAAGAGACCGCAGATGCTGGAATCTGGAGCAACAAGGAATCTGCTGGAGGAATTCCGCGGTCAAGTAGCATCTGTGGGGGGAAAAGGAATTGCTAACATTTCAGGTTGAAACCTTGCATCAGGACTGAGAGTAGAGTGGGGAGATGGCCAGGATAAAGAAGAGAAGGGGAGTGGTACGACAGAAATATCGAGGTGATTGGTGTACTAAGGAGGGGTGAAAGATGAGAAGCAGATCGTGCCAGGTAGGTGAGGTGAGTGGTGTTGGGAGACAGTGGCAGGTGGATGATAGATGGAGGCAGACAAAGAGAAAAGTAAATAAATTGGAGGTTGATAAAAGCAAGGTGGGGGGTGAGGGGTTGAAGGTTGGAGACAGCTACTGGAGTGTGATAAACAGGGACACAAAGGGCTACCAGTGCTGGAATCTGATAAATAAAGAAGGTGATAATGGGGAGAGGAGATGGAACCAGAAACCCACGATCTACAAATGGGATTGTCCTGATAGGCCCATTGATTCTGCCAGCTCTTGCCCCATTGAACTTCCCTCCTCATACCTTGTTCCTATCCTGTCTCCCCTTGTCCAGTCAATTCCCACCTACATCTGGGACACCTCGCATGCCCACCACCACTTTGACAACTTCTGATTCCCTGGCCTCTAGCACCAGCTTATTAATTAATCACAACACAGTACTTGCTTACTGTATAGACACAATCCATTAAATAATTTCTATCTAAAGCACTTTGTGACATATTGCCCATAGAAATTAAGTCTTGTATTTCAATACAGCTGATATACAAATAATTCACCCAAATTGAACTGTAAAGATACATCAAATTTTTATTTCCATCATACTACATGATACACCTTGGATTAATACCATCATTTCCAAAAAGCCAGGAGGTGACTAAATGTGCCCATTCCTCAATTAATTTAAAGTACATGATGTAATTAATGGAGACCATCAATAACTTGTAATTTCAACTGTTATATTTTTAGCTTAAAAAGATCAGTTTTGAGTTACTGGAGGTTTTGATGCTGGAAACTCAGAGTTAATAAGGTTTCCTCATTATATTCAGATGGGTAAACGGCATTGGTAATCATCATTGTTCCAGCAAACATCCAATCCAACTAACTTTTAATAAATTAAAAAATTATAAACAGTAGTTTAGAACATTCCCCAACAGAATTCTTTGTCAACTAACTCTTGCAAATCACAAGAAATAAATATAATTTTTACCTTCATATTCTCCAAAATAGCACTGCAGTAGATATAAACATCCAATCCAGACACATTGCATTTCTTACTGTTTGTAAGAGGCCTGTTGAAAATATCTGCCATCCATAAGTTAATATTGACAAAGAAACTAGTCAATTGATGATTTTAATTTTCCACGTTTTAAAAAAAGAGAACACATACACTTTCTCTTCATAAGCTTATTTTCCATCTATTTGTTTTCAATCATATTTTATTATTCAGTATTTTACTTGATCTTTTTCAAGACTGAATAGTTGGCCTTCATCACCAATTGTGAATGGGGCTACATTACACAAAGAAGATAAAATTTTATGAACAAAGGGTTAGAAATTACTTTTATACCTTTCAGTAACATTAAAGAGTGTTGTGGATCAGCCTTATGAGGTCACATGAAGATCAAAATGTTCAATTGTGAGATTCACAGAGCAGTTTTGTCTGCTTTCTTTGTGTAGTGCTGTAATGAAACAGACAATGTCAGTTTTGGCAAATCAAACTTTGTGGATCCATTGCAAGTTTTTGCAAACTCCAGCATTTAGACTCACAGGCATGTTCTCTGCAGCCAACATTCCTTCAGCTACAAGAATGAATACATGCCATAATGACTGGGGTGGGGAGAAGGGGAAAAGAGAGCATACCAATCGAATGACATGTGTGAGAATGTATCTGAAGTCATAGAAGGACACAATCTTTCACCTTGGTGTGATTTGTATTTTGAGTGTTTGTTCTTTAAAGAATACAATTTCAGGGGAAAAGGAGTTTGAAAAGCCTAGTAGTGCTGGAGGCAAAACTATTGTTTTTCAGACTATTGAGTTTCAAAATCTCAGTGGAATGCATGTTTTGTGTTGTCCTTACTGATGATGTAAATCAAAGGGTGGAGGAGTGTAGTGTTACACAGGGAAAAAAAGACTTAGGGTAAGTAAACATTGTATCAAAAAAAAATCAGGAGTCATCTTATGATTAGTTACAGGACATGTTGCCATATAATGAGTTAAGCCAATTTTCAACTGCAAGACTTCAGTGTTTGGGCTCATGCAAAGGAATTTCTAGAAACAAAATGTTCATATTGGACCACACTTTTAAAAGTCCATTGCTTTAAACAGTTCCATACACCTCTAAGAATACAACTAATAGTGGGACCAGTTCAAATTACACAATACAAGATTTAAATTGGTGGTCTAATAAAAATGATATTTAATACACACAAGTATAAAGCAGTGAACAAAGGGAGAGAAAATGAAAGCTGGCAAAATAGTTACAGTTAAAGAAAAAAGAAACTTTGCAATCTTAAAAGATTAAATATTTAAATAATTTAGAACAGCAATTAACAAAACTCAGAATTTCTAACTATAAATACAAGAATGATCAAAGTGGAATATTCTGGTCAAATTGCTCCTCAAGTATGACATTTAGTTTTCTCCAAAACAAGAAATGCATTGTAGTATTGCAAAAGCAGCAAGTGGTGCACAAGAGCCACAAAACTAAATTCTGGTGTAAAAAGATCTAAAATACCGGAAAGGGCAGAGGAATTTTCAGCCAAAAAAATAAAGAATCTGGTGCTCATGCAGGATAGGGTGTTAAATATGGATATTATAGACAAAGGTTCAAATTACTAGGTGGTTATATTTAAAATTGGCTTTCTTGTACAACTGAATTTATAATAAATATCCTGATAATTAAAATACATTTACTTTAGATTTTCCAATCAAAAATAAACATTAAAGTGGTTGGGGACTGAAAGGAGATGTATTTAAATGATCTTCTTCATACCAGTAGAAATCTAACCAGTAATATGACACATATAAGTATTTTGAAAGATTAACAATCATAGTGCAAAGTTCATGGTTCCATGGCATAGTAACATATATTCCAATACAACTAAAGTGACACATCCACTGCAAGTTCATTTCAAGACTTTGACCCGAAATAAAATTACAATACCACACACGCAACTAAAAAGTCTATTGAAGTCTCAACAGAATTAAGTCTGACCATTACCTTTCCCTCTTCTTTAGAGAATAGGGGCATGGTCAGGTCCACTGGACAGCTATGAGCATGATGCCCCTGTGGCAAGGGGCAATTTATCATCCAAATTAGAACAAACAGCTGCTACCATGATTTATGATGACACTTTTACTAGCTAGACGATAAAAAAGTCCCATGTCTTTTTGTAGCCTAATTTATCATTTATGGAGAATTTTTACAACTCAGTTTTTATTGATGTATAACAATTGCCCAAGACAATTTTATGTAGTGCAGAAGTAATAATTTTAGACATAACTAAATGTTAATGAACTAGGCAACTGAATAGTTCTCTCTTTATAAGAGAAATTCTGATACTGCAAACATATTTCACATCACAAGTTAGGCTTTACTTTTAATTTCTACACAAGTAACCAAAAAAGTCTAATAATTACTCTATACTACTGAAAAAGTGTTCATTTCTCAAGGGACAGAACTGAAAAGCAAAGATGTTAAATTTGAAAAACCTTTGTTAAACAGAGTGCAGGATTGGGAACAGTTCTGGTCTCCATTATTTTATTAGTAAAAATAGAAAACTGGAGTAGATGTAGAAAGGGTTTACCAGAATGATACAAAAATTGGAAGATTATAAATATAAAACAGAATAGGCTGGACTCTTCTCTAGTAAAGGGATCTGATAAAGGTCTTTAAGATTATGGAAAGGATTGATAAATCTGGAGACGTTTCCACTTGTGGGCGAGACCAGACTTGGGGGAGGGAGGGGCATAAATAGAAGATGATTACTAACAATTATTTCATGAAATTCAGAAGCATATACCCAGAGATAAATTTGAATGCTGAATTAAGTCAGAGAGGTACCACCGCCTTGGTTCCTGCCAACTCTGGTCACACGAATACCAGACCTGCCTTTCTCCTGAGGAAAGAAAAGTCTTTAACAGTTCCTCCTATACTAGAGAGCAGCAAGCTTTAAAAACTGCAGGGAGTGAAAAACAAAGAAAAATAGATCAGGGAATTTTAGACAATGTTGAAATCCATTTCAACTATACAGAAATTATAATTTACTGCTTTCTTCATATTCCCTTAAATGTGCTTTCTTCTTTGAACGTGTGTGTATCTTTTATGAATTTCTCAGTGTTTCTGCCAATCTCGCACTAAAAGTGACGGTGGGAGAGACTGTGAACAGGAACAGTCTGTATACTCGTCCACAAGGTTACCACAAATCATATGGTTCATAGACCTGTCCACCTAGGCACTGCCTTACCTCCCCAACCTGCTTTGCATAAAGTGCTCCATTCCATTCTCCCATTTCTCCATCAATGGTGTCCTGATAATGTCCCCTTCCAAACAAGCACTTCTGACCAGGCTTCTTTTTTCCACAACAGTGGGTTCTTTTCCACTATATTTGACAGGACTCTCAAATGTCTATTCCATTTCCCATATTTTTTGTTTTCACTCCTTCTCCTCCCACCCAGAACAAAAATAGGATATACCTTATACTCAGCTTCCACCTCACCAATCTCTATGTTCAACTTTGTGACTCTGGACCCCTTCTTTTCCCTTCCTTTAGAGCATTCTGAAGGGACCACTCTCTCCACAATACTCTTGATCAGTTTCCACCTTTACCAATACCCATTCTCCTTTTCATGGCACGATGCCAAGTAATTTCAGGAAATGCTACAACTGCTCTTCTGCCTCCGCTATTCCCACAATCCAGTTTTTCTTCAGCTCACTTTTTTCTTCTGATAATTTCTCAAAATTATTGAACCCCTGTTTACATTTTGTCCAGATCCACCTTTATCCTCTTTCATCCTATACTATTACTTCTTTTATTACTTAATCTCTCCCGTCCTCCATTCCGAGACCTCTGTTGTCTCTGCTTCTTAATATGTGTTTTTTCTCTAGCTTTTCCCATTTCTGATGAAAAGGTCATCAATCTGAAACATTATTCCAATGTTTTCTCTCCACAGATGCTGCCTAATTTATTTTGAGCATTGTTTTATTATTGAGGATTTTGTAAGTTTTGATACAATATTATTAAATTACACTATAGATGTGAATAATTTTCATTAATTAAGATTATTTTGTGGCAGTAATGAAAATTAGTTTCACAATGAAATATGCATGGCATTTTCAGAACTGCTCCTTATTGTTTCCACATTTATACAAACTTTGAATTCTCCCAGGTTGAAGTGGGTGCTTTTCAGTAAGCAGAAAGTTATCTAGACTTCATTTATCCACTTTCTTAATACCCTCCACAACAATTATTCAAATCACCTGCTCCATAAATTAGTTATATCAGTTGAAGTATAGAAATACACATGAATTATACATTTATATAACTGGCAACTTTGTTGCATCTTGGAAAATACATTTTGAATTCTTCCATCTTGATTAAAATTTGAGGGCTCAACAAGTATACAACTGGGTGTATACCTACAATTCATAAATTCTTCAGAAGTTGTAAACCAAATGACCAATGACTCTATGAGGGAAGATATAAAATAACCTATTAACCTATTGTTAGGAGTGCCTTCTCAGATCTAGCATTTACCTGGGAAATTAGAAAGGTATTGTTTATTATTTCATAAAGTACAAAGAAGAAAATTATGTATTTTACATTAATCCACCTAATTATTTGTTAACACGTTTTTACTTCTGATCACAACAAATGAGAGGAATGGAAAACCATCAAAAGCAACAAAATTTTACCTGTTGACAATAGTGAATTAATCATGTACTCTTTTGACAATAGAATTATGATTAAAATTTGGTAGAACTATGCAAGACTAAAATAAAATGATAAAAGAAGCATCTTTTTACAGTAACAAAATACATTTAACACAATTTATTTTGTGTTAAGAGCTCTTGAAATGACAAACATGCATTCAAAAATAAAAATCCAATTTGTTGTAACACCATATTCGTAGTGTGTTTAACATAGCAAAACATAATAGTTGTCTGCACTTCCATTCAATATCGTGGCATACCCGACCTCAGAGCTACCTTCCTGCCCAATCTCCACACCCTTTGCTTTCTTTACTGACCCACCATACCTAGAACAATAATAGTCTCAGCCTCAACTATACCCAAAAACTAAGCATCTACACTAATTTGGGGTAAAGAAGTCCAAAGATTAACAGAAAAAAAAGTTTCTCATATGCAACCTCCAATCAATTCCATATCCTGAATCTCTGGCTTCTTGTTCAAGATATTCCACCAAGGAGAAATAGCCTCTTGCCATCTATTGTAGCAAGCTTCCTTAAAATCTCATATTTCAATGAAAAAACCCTCTCATTCTTCCAAACACCAGAGAGTAAATGGTGCATCTTACTCAAACTCTCCTCACAGGATAAATCATTCTTCCCAAGAACACGTTAAACTGCATCATGCCACATATGATCGTTTTACATAGTCAAGAAGGGAAAATTTAACAAACCGTGAGGGGTTTAGAAAGGGAACG
>JAUZTB010000135.1:77403155-77413757 GCA_034780895.1 Rhynchobatus australiae
AAGCTCACCAGCACCTCTACTTCCTCAGGAGGCTAAAGAAATTTGGTTTGTCCCCTTTGACTCTCACCAACTTTTACTGATGTACCATAGAAAGCATCCTATCTGGATGTATCACGGCTTGATACGGCAACTGCTCTGCCCTGGACTGCAAGAAACTGCAGAGAGTTGTAGACACAGCCCAGCGCATTACAGACACCAGCCTCCCCTCCTTGGGCTCTGTCTTTACCTCTCATTGTCTTGGTGTAGCAGCCAGCATAATCAAAGACCCACCCACCCAGGACATTCTCTCTTCTCTCCTCTTCCATCAGGTAGAAGATACAAGAGCCTGACAGCACCCAGGTTCAAGATTGAATGAACATGTTTCTACTGCTGTGCCACCCAATACTCAGAAGAAGCACTGAAAGTAGAGTGTAATCTGTGTGGTGCACTTCAAAATTCCTCATCAAAGGTGCTTGGTCACACCATGACTGGCTGACAGAACTTCAGTCAACAGCAGGTAATGAATGAAGCAACACGAGGAATAAATTTATTGACCTCACCTCCACCAAACAACCTATTGAAGGTGCAAAGGTCCATGTTAACATTGGTAGAAGGGACCACCAAAAATGTGGAAACAAAAACCAGTCTTCACACTGAAGACTCTTCATTGGGTGATGCAGCATTAAAACTGTGCTCAATGGAACAAAACAAGACTAGGCATCCATGAGGCACTACGGACCATTAGCAGAGGCAGAAATGCACACCATCATAATTGTAACCTCGTGTATCCTTCATTTTGACATTAAAATCAAGCCAGCAGATCAACCCTGGTTCAATGTGTGCAGAAGGGCATGCTGAGAGCATTTTTAGGCATGCCTGAAAACATGAAGTGCTAACCTACTTATTTATTACAGCAGAGGAAGATCATGCAGCCCATCATGTCATACAGGCTCCAAGCAGAGCAATCCCCAGTCCCATTCCCATGTTACCGTGTTAGATACTTTCTCTCACATACCGTCAACCTCCCTCTGGTTCTTACCTATGCTAAGGGGTAATTTACAGTAATCAATTAACCCACAAGTACATCTTTGCACTGTGAAGGAAAAGCAAAGCACCTAGTGGAAACCAACATTTCCGTAAGTAGAACACCACACGGATGGCACAAGAAATCAGGATCGAATCCAACCAGGTGACATTGCAATGCAGGGCTACACAGATTAATGGAAAAAAAATCAGCATGCAACAAAGCTAAGCAATCTCACAACTATATAATCAAATTAAAAGTCTGCTGTCCTCTGATATGTACTGGTAAATGGTGTTGGACAATTGAACAGCCACTAGGAGGGGGGAGGAGAAATAGGAAGCTCCAAGAACATCCTTGTACTTAATGCAAGCAGGACCCTGCAGGTGATTGTTGAAAACCTCTGAAGCATTTGAATTATATTCAATCAGAATTGCTGAGTAAATGATTCATCTCAGGTTCCTCCTTGCACCTCCCATGATGACTGAGGGCAATGGCTAAAGACTACAGGGCAACACATCCCTGTCTCTGTAGTGAAGAAAACAAGTAATCCAGAACTTGCCAGATTGTTCCAGTACAGTTAAATTACTAGCACATTTCTGATAACATGAAATTTTGTAAAGTTATATACTGTTGAGAGATGCAGAAGAAATTCAATCCAGCTAATTACAGTCTGCTCTCAACTATCAAAGGTGTTGTTGACAGGTTTATCAAGTAACATTTACTTGCCAAAAACCTTCTTGCCAATGCCCAATTTGGGTTCTGTCAGGACTGAGGCTCCAAACCTCACAGTCTCAGTACAAACAGGAACCAAAGAGTTGAATTCCAGAAGTGAAGCAAGAATGACTGACCCAAAAATCAAGACAGAATTAAACAAAGTGTGGTAAAACTTACAAACGATGGGCAATAGGGGAAGACTTCTAATGGTTGGAGTCAAACCATGGGCCAAAGGAAGATGGTTGCTAGTTTTGGAGGTCAAACATCCTCGCCCCAGGATGTCACCTCAAGAATTCCCTGGGACAGTGACCTAGACATTAACATCTTCAGCTCCTTCAAAGAACTTCCTTCTATCACAAGGCCAGAAGTGGGCAGGTTCGCCAATGGTTGCATCATGTTCAATTCAATTTGCAACTCTTCAGCAAATGAAGCATGCAGCCAGATCTGGACATAATTCAGGCTTCAGTTTTGGACCTACTCAATTTGGACCTTTTGCAAAACACCAACATAGTTGACTTTTAAACTGCCATACAAGTCCTGGGATGGATTAAAAAAAATGCTGGTATTGCTAGCAATTTCATATCCTGTAAAAAGAGTTTAAAAAGTCTGTGTTTTAAGGACTTCAACACATGGTTAAGCCCATTGCCAAAATACTGTATTTTCAATATTTTTGTTGAGAAGATTTATTCTGACCTTACCTAATCAGTAGATCCTGCAACTGTGCATGATCTCCCATTAAGGATGGAGGCAGCATCATGCAGTGTTGGTTTTGGGAGATTTGCACTGGTTATGGATCTCTATCATAGGTGAGCAACAAGCATCGATATCTTGTGGCTGGAGTGAAGTTTGGGGTGAATTAGTAGTTATCCAGAAGAGAGGGAGGCAAGTACGAAATGTTGTTTTTTTCTAAGGGAGGAGTGATGGTGGCAATTTCAAAAGAGACAGAAGCCAAAGAACTGAATGAACCATTTACAGAGACATTAATCATAGCCACCAGCGAGGGAGGTTGGGCAGCCAACAATTTAGTGGGGATGTGGTAAACTGAAAAGGTGATGGATACTTTGTACTCTAGCTAAATGTTCCCACTCAAGGAAAGGTCCTAATCCAGATAGATAACCAAGGAAGCACCAAGGCAAGGTGAAGTACCTGCTCCATGTGAAAATGAGGGAGATTTGCAGGAGAATCAAATCAGATCATTCAGGCCACCTTCCAGTGACTGATTACAGAGAAATATTAGAACACAATCACTTGCTCCACCCATACCTGGACATGGACATCTTTTAAGTCCAAATACTTTGACAGCACATGATAATTAATTTGTATAATAAACATTAACCATAACACCACTTTATTAATTATTTAACCACAATATAAATTATAGACTTACTTGAATGTAATGCCAGTTTGAAGAAGCGACTGGAAGAACTGTTGAGAGCTGTTACTAGGTACATGTATATCCACTACACCACCAGGTTTAATAGAAGCAATACTGCTAGGTTGCCATAAATCCACCTGTAAAGAGAAATAAATCTGACTTTATTTGTATTTATTTGAATTATTATATAAAAGTTCTGCACTATCATTTAGTAACATTTAATGATGTTTTAACTAAATTAAATGAGCTTCTTGTAAAACAACTTATTTAACACAATCACTTCCATTGAAATAATAATTGCCAATTCAGCAGTTCACTGTCCATCCCTTTAATTTCCATAGCTACTGAAGAAGGGAAACAGCACGTTGGCCTTTATTGCAAAGGGGTTGGAGTTTAAGATTAGTTACCATAAATGCTAATTTGTCCAACGAGGCATGGTAATTTTGATAGCTAACATAATGCAGTGGGCAAAATTTATGCGTATATTCTGATGGTTTTCTTTGTGAGCAAATAAGCATGACAGGCATTGGCAGAAAAGATGCATCAATGTTGTTTTTGATTTGCTATCTCTAGTTCAGCAATTAACAGGAAATGGATAGTTTTAAAACATTTGATGCATTCACACAGCTTGTTTCAATTCAAGTTCCCATAAAGCACCAGAGTAGAAGCTACTATGTGGAATTAGTTTATGGAGCTGTTCAGTGAGCATAGCAGCTTCTATTTTGCAGGATCTTCACTTTAAAAATTTGAAGTAACCCAAGCAAGATCTGCAAGTAAAGATGACCCAAAGTATTAGTTATTTAAAATAGGCTTTCAGGGCTTGTTCCACCCAATGCAACAGAAACACACGCTGTGGATAAAGACTAAGCTGTGGATGTACTAAAATTTCCAGAAGGTATTTGATAAGGTGCTGCATCAAAGATTACGACAAAAAATAGAAGCATATAGTGCAGATGGTAATACATTGGTTTGGATAGAAGATTAGCTAATAGAAAACAGAGAGTAGGCATAAATGTGTCTTTTCTGGTTGGCAATGTATGACTAGCGTGTGGCAGAGATTGGTGCTTGGCTCTCAACTTTTTACAATTTATATAATAACTTGGACGAAGGGACCAAAGGTACGATTGCTAAATTTACTGATGACACAAAAGTAAACAGATTTTATATCGAGGGCAATGTCCTAGGCCCAACCACCTTCAGCAGCCTCAGTAATATCCTTCATTTGATCATAAGGTTAGTTGTGAAGACCCTTGCTGATTATTGCATAACGTTTCATTCTATCTGCAATTCATCAGAAAATGAAGCAGCCCATGCCTGTATACACTAAAGCTACATAACATTCAGGCAAGGGCTGATAAATCACAAGTAACATTTCAACCACAATAGTACCAGGCAATGATCATCTCTAATGAGGAAAAGTCTAACACATATCCTTGACATTCAATAGCATCAACCATCACTGAATCTCCTAACATCAATATCCTGGGGTCATCATTAACCAGAAACTCACTTGGAATAACCAAAATACTGTGACTAAATGAGCAGGTTAGAGGCTGGGTATCTTTCAGTGAGCTCTAACAACATTCAAGAAGTTCACCATCAGCCTAGACAACGTAACCTACTTGACTGGCATTCCAGTCACCATCCTAAACATTCATCCCATTGCACCACACTACTGCAGTGTGTACCATCTAGAAAAGGAATAATTACATACATAGACCATTTTGATGGCATTTTCCTAATCTGTATCTACTACCACCAAAGATGGCAAGGGCAGCAGGTGAATAGAACCACCACCACCCGAAGATTCCCTTTCAAGCAGCATATGATCCTGATTTGAAACTATATCACTATACCTTAATTATTGCTGGGTCCAAATCCAGGAACTCACCGCCTAACAGCATTGTTTAAGAACCTTTACCAGAAGAACAGCAGCAGTTCAAGCAGGTTATTCAATGCCACCTTCCCAAGGACAACTTGTCATGGGCAATATATGCTGGTCTTGCTAGCGACACCCAAATCCCCCAAAAATGAATAAACAAGTAAAAATGCTTTCACTGCTGGATTAGGGAGGTCACCCAAGCTCCATACTCAAGGAAAGAAAAGTTCATTTACTTTTCCTTCATTCCACAGGAACAGGAAGAGCAGACACAAAGGCTGCGTCAACATTGCATGCTTCTCCAAACTGTAGTGTTATCACAGATTACACTCCTATCATTTCATGTATCAGAGAGCTCACTGGCAACCTCCTGCCAGGATCCCTAAACCGTAACCTTGAATGGTTTCCGAAGACTTCTTACACAAAGAACCTGTGGGTAATGTTTCATTAGATTTGCTGCTCATTTCCACCCTGCTCTCACTTTGATATGGTGCATATCTGACTGTTCCCTTCCCTGACATGTCTCTCTCTAGCTCAGGGAATAGATTAACTCCACACCTCCTCCCACCCTACTTCCTGTAAGGACTCCATTTCATTCTCCCAGTTTCTCTAAACCAGTGTATCTGTTCTGATGATGAGATTTTCCACATCAATGCCTCCAACATACATCTTTCTTAACTATGGCCTCCCCTCTATCATATTTTACATATTATCATGTCTCTTCTATTTCCCACATTTCTGTCCTTACCCACTCTTCTCCCAACCAAAACAAAGATACGTTTCCCCTTTTATTCACCTTCCACTTTACTGGTCTCCACATTGAATGGATCGCAGCTGCAATGGGATTCCACCACCAGACTGATCCTCATGTCCCCTAATCTTTCAGCATTCAAAAGAGACTATTCTTCCTTGACCCAGTCGTCCACTCCTACCATCCACTTTCCTTCTCACTGTACTTTCCCATGCAATGCAGGAGATGCAACAGTTTCCCTATTACATCATCCCTTCCCACAATTCAGCGACTCATGCAGCCCATCCAGTTGAAACAATTCACTTGCACTTCTTTCAATGTAACTTCATTAAGTGCTCAGTGTTGTCTTCTCAGCACTAGAGAACCAAATGCAAACTGGATGACTTCATTGCAGAACATCTCTATTCAGTCCACAGGGACAACCCTGAGCTTTCAGTCACCAACTACTTTAATTCTCTGTCCAATTCCCGTTCTGGCCTTCCTGTCTTTGACCTCCAAGATTGTTCAAGGATAACCAAAGTAAATTTGAAGAACAGCATTTCAACTTTTGTCTGGAGATATTATAATCCTTGGGACTTGATACTGAATTTAACAATTTCAGATATTTTTCTCTCCATAAATGTGACTTTCTCTTGCAAATTTCCACAGATGTACGGTGGAGAGCATTCTGACTGGTTGCATCACCACCTGGTATGGAAGCTCCAATGCACAGGATCGCAAGAGGCTGCAGAGGGTTCTCGACTCAACCAGCTCCATCATGGGCACAACCCTCCCTGCCACTGAGGACATCTTCAAGAGGCGATGCATCAAGAAGGTGGCTTGTTATTCCTCTTTTGCACTACTTATTTTTGTAACTAGTAATTTTTATGTCTTGCACTGTATGGTTGCTGCAAAACAACAAATTTCACAACATACCTTATGTTAGTGAAAATAAACCTGATTTTGATTCTATATCTTTCTGCTTCACTATTTCTTTTTTGTCTCCTCTACAACTGTTAGTTTTGACTCTGGTCTGCATGCCATTATAAACATTTCCTCTGTTCTCTTCACCCTCTGCAAATTAAAAAAATGCTTGTTTTCTAATTTTTCCAGTCCAGATCAGGAATCCTTAACCTGAAATATTGATGTGATTTGTCCTCCCACTGGTGTTACTTGAAGCTGAGTGCTTCCAACATTTTCTGCTTTTATTCTGAATCTCCAGCACCTGAAGTTTTTTTTTGCTCTAATTACTACCCTAATCTTGAGATCCTCTCAGAACAGCATTAGAGGAAGCCTGCAAATCTGGTCAAGGAATCTGCAGGTCCCCTCCAGTGCCATTTACCCCTCACTGATTGACCACTTGGCTGTAGTTTCAGGATGACACAGACGTCATTAGCTGAGTCAAAAGTGGCTAGCCCTTTTTAGCAAGCAGCTTAAAGTTGGCCTGGTGTGTTGACGCAAATAAGTCCATAGTTAACTTCCTTAAAGCCAATCATGGCCTATCCTTGAATGCCTAGAGTAGACATGTGACTATTGTAGATAACTAACTGTACATTACTGGTGTGCAATCTCTTCCAAATAATGATGTTAAGATCCTAAGGAGACTGGGCCATGGGAGAACCTAGATCATTCACAAAGTCTCCTGGTTCTGCCTACTTTTCTCTTTGAAAGGGCTAAATGAATTAATCTCTACTGGCAACTAGATCTTCCATGAACTGCCTGGTGGATTATTGGGCTGCAACTTGTGTTACTGTGGCACAGAAATTCAAGGCCACTATAACCATTACTGCAACAGGTTGCTGCTTCCATGTCTATAGCATAAGGCAACTCTGACCATTTCCTTAGTGAAATGCAGCCACCAAAGACACAGCTCCTCAACTAAGTGGACAGAGCAGAAGTGCTCTCTGTGCGTAGGCTCTTCTGTTCAAGGCTTTTCTCTTCCTCTGTCTTGTGGCTATTGCTTCAATCAGCAGGTATTTTGTTAATTCCCCCTGATATGACTGACCCCAAAAAGTATGGTCAAAGCACACATATTAATTGACAAGAAAGTGATAAAGGTTCCATAAATAAACTTTACTTCTCTCACTATCCAAGTTTTCAACCACCTCTCTAGAGAAAACACAAATGCAATTCAATCTTCAGCAAGGGTATAGTAAATGATAAATACTGGAACTATTACAGGTAGAGGGACACTTGCTAAATTCCAGGTTTTGTATGTGCATTTAACCTGTGTTATATTCATTAACATGCCTAATTTGGCAGAGCTACAACCAATTCAGGTTTGCTTGAGCAGTTACATCAACAACTAAAATTCTTCTTGTGTGCGTCCAATACAAATCATCCACTCACCATAATTACAACTGAAAATGCCCGGAGTTTAGAATAATGCATCTTATTAATACATTTGTAGTTGATAGGTCAGATGGTTTGACAATATTTCCTCTACTGGGAGAGTTTAGGATAAAGATTTGCCTATTTAATAGTGAGAGAAGCAGGAATTTCTTCTTTCACAGGGTTATAAATTTGGAATTTACTACCCAGGACAGCACAGGATGCAGAGTCATAAAGTACATTTAAGGTTGTGACAGATATTTTTAGATGAAAGGGGAATGAAGGTTTTGGGGGAAATCGGGCAGGAAAGTGGAGTGAAAGCCAATAGCCAGATGAGCTGTGATTTCATTGAATGGTGTGACAAGCTCTAGGGCCTACAATGACTCTTAACTAATGTTCTTACCCATTAGCACTTCAAATATGAGGTATTTTTCCTGCCAGGGTCACAGAAAATATGTTCAATTTCATATTTCTGCAATCAAAAGATGTGTATGCAGAACCTACAGACAGCAAAAATTCACAAACACTAATGATTTCCAAAATGCCTAAAGGCAATTGAAAATATGCCAGTGTAATTAAACAGATTAGCTTTACTTTAGAAACTCCTTCAAATCCATTTTTGAGCAAAGCATTTACTCATCTTTATTTTTGTCAATGAATAAAATAGATATTTTATTTTGTATTTTATTTGCCCGTTCGCCGGTAAGTATAGCAAGATAAGGGAGAAATTGGTCACATTGATACAGAACAAGTTGATAGGATTGTTAAGAAGGTGTATGGTGTGCTGGCCTTCATTAGTCAGGAGCCTGAGTTCAAGAGCTGCGAGGTAGTGTTGCAGCTCTATAAAACTCTTGTTAGACCACACTTCATTGTTTAAAGCTTCCATGTCCTTCTTTATCATGAAGTGACCATAACACTTGGAGTATTGTGTTCTGCTTTGGTCACCTCATGATAAGAAGGGCACAGAAGCTTTAGAGAGAGTACAGAGGGGATTCACCAGGCTGCTGCCTGGATTAGAGAACACATCTTATGAGGAAAAGTTGAGCGAGCTAGGTCTTTTCTCTTTGGAGCAAAGCAGAATGAGAGGTGACTTGATAGAGGTGTATAAGATTATGAGGGGCATAGATAAAGTGGACAGCCAGCACATTTTCCCCAGGATGGCAATGGCCAATACCAGAGGACATCAGTCTAAGGTCAGAGGAGGGAAGTTTAGGGGAGATGTCAGAAGTAGGCATTTTTTTTAAAAAAGAGAGTAGTCGGTGCCTGGAATGCACTGCTGGTGGTAGAGGATGATACAATAGGGATATTTAAGACTCTTAGATAGGTACATGGAAGTAAGTAAAATGGAGGGTTATGGCTGTGTAGAAGGGAAGGGTTAGATTCATCAGGGAACAGGTGTTTATATAAGTCAGCACCACATCATGGGCTGAAGGACCCATACGGTGCTGTACCTATCTATATATTTGGATGTGCAACTATTTGAAAAGTAATCCAGTGATTTACATATTTATCTTAACTCGAGATTTCAAGTAGAATGAAATTTCCTCAATATGGAAAACCTTCCCTAGTTGTAAGTGCAATTGAACTGCTGACTTGTTGCTCTTCCACACAAGCCATCCACCATCAACCCATTTCAATAACCGAGAAAAAAAACTGTCATTCCCCATTGAGGCAAAGAAGACATACATCTGCTGTGCAAAATTGGAATAAACCAGGAGCACCATAATCATTCTGTTCAGGACTGATGCAATACTCTATCAGAAAGTCCACACATCAGCACTCTTATGCAGTTTATGTGGTGATGTGCAACTTAATACATTTTATGCATATCAGGTTCTTTTTATCTCTGGGTGTCACTGCCAGCTGTGCTTCTAATATATCCAGACTAACTGTAATAACAATTCCCTTCTGGCAGATAACAACACTTCATTCATTAGGAATCATGTCTGTTGAAAGTCAAATGGCAGTTGATTGCTGCATTTTGGAATGTGATCTTCTTTTACTTTGTCGTGATTTATTTTATACCAAAAATGATTTTCATTCACTGCAGTTCATTTGTTGCAACACAATGATTTAATTAGGAACTTTTAGATATTTTAACTAATTAAATGCCAATTTGTTAAGATATTGCCAGAATGCGAAGTTCTATTTTCAGTCAACAAGGAAAGAAAGTACAAGTTTTTTTAATTATATGTAAATTAAATCTGAAACAATAAACAATTCCTTCTTAAAAATGGTACAATGTTATTTTTGTGATGTGATTGTATCAAGAACTTGAACATGTATTAAGGAAAAATGTAACAACCAATTTGACTAGAGGCAAAATATAAACTAAGTTTTTGTCTCATTAAGATTCAATACTTGGTGATATCATTTATTTTTAAATATTCTCATCAAATATGTGCAAGTAGTTTGGAATCAACAGAATGAACTCAACAGGTTTGATGATTGTAGAAGCAAACCAGAGAGAAACGGGCCCTTATCATTTAACTATTCATCTTTGGTCAGAACGTGCAGTGTGTTATGTTGCATGGCCTTTTGTTCAGGCAACATTAAAAACCAATACAAAA
>JAUZTB010000135.1:77705504-77717591 GCA_034780895.1 Rhynchobatus australiae
GTGGGAAGTTTTCAAAATTACATTGTTACTTATTTTTAAAACTTCAGTGGGGTTTTTGGAAAGATTTGCATTTTGATGACAGTGTAAACAGAAACTTCTCCTCAATTGCTTGTGCTAAATGATCAATGTGGTAGCAGCTGTGCATTTTGGTCTACTTCTGAATTTCAAAGCATGGTATAATACGCAACTACTACCAATTCATACATTTAGTGTTGGCAACCAATGCTGAATTCCTGCTTATCTGAAAAGTCTGCCTGACTCAAAGGAATGATTTGTGACTTAATGCTTCTCATCTCTTCCAGATGTACATTGAGTGTGACTTTGGAACAGGCAATAATTCTTGCAAGATGTCATGGGTTACCTCCTCGTTACCTGATGCAAGCTACTGATATGATGAGGAAACAGGTACACTAACTGAAATTTACATATTAAATAATTGTGTATAATGTTAATTGAACCCTTATGCCATAGAACAAAGCAACTCCATTTATGATAGTAGATTTCAAGATTTCAATCTGCTTCTCATTGACTTCATTCCAGTTTTAGCTGGAGACTAATTAGCTGAGGTATTAGCAAAGTTTGATTCAGTTCTTTGGACCAAAGGAGCTATTTATCGTAATTCATTGCCAGCAGCAAATGCAAAATTTATTTTTGCTGCTTTCATAAACTTGTAGATATCCTGGATTTGATTTCTTTTAACTTTTATTTTGGTTCTGCTTAGGGTGGGTTGATTATTATTGTTTGGCAACATAAGATATTTTTACTTATTAATAAAAAACACTTTGCATAAATGTGGTAACTTGTTTTCTGCAATTGCAATTAAATTGGAAATGACAGTAAATAGTATCTGTACGCTCAGAGTCATCAAAGTCATCCAGTATCACTTGCATTTTTATTAATCTGTATTTTCCTCTCTCACCCTGTCCCCACTCTGAGTTACCCAGTCATGTCACTGAGATATTTCAATATGGGTCCATCAACCAAATGTGATAAATCAGAGCCCAATATCCACATTTTAAAAGCTGAATTCTCAAAGCAAAATTCAAGACTAACATCAGAAACGTTGTCAACACAGAGGTTTATTTGTATAAATAAATGAAGTAATTTTTGAAGTAGGGAGTTTTCTTAGTTATGGTTAAAAACTAAGAAACTTAAGCTAAATTTCTATCTGGTTAACACATTTTGTATACATGAGATTTCTGCAAATGGTCACACAGTAGAGGATAAGCTTGTGGGGAACTTTTTTTATTATGGAAGTTTTCCTTCAAAAGATTGAAAGTCACAGTTATGTATTGCTTTTGTAACAAAAAGATGTGGTTCACATAACCTCTAAACTTGCATAGGGAGTAGATCTGTAGATGTTTTCAGCCAATTCTGGCCTGGTGAAGGTTGGCACATTTTGGCAATCTGGGAGAGCCATTAGTACAATCATTGGAATAATGTTTATTATTCCAATGATTGTACTAATGGCTCTCCCAGATTGCCAAAAAAATCCACAGAAATCCAGAGATTTGTGATTCTCTTCCATAGGTAAATCAGAATTGTAAATCAGAATCAAAAATCACCTGAAGAAAATGTGATTTATTTTTTTCTAAATTGACCAAATTATAAGATCGCAACTGGAACAGAGAACAGCGGTGTAGGAGTCACTTCTTGAAATGTCATTCATCAGGGTCTCGCATTGATGTGACTGAAGATTGATTTTGTTTAAAATTTTAGGCCTAATCTTTGTATATTTCTTAAACTAATCACGATGCATTTGCATTTGATCCTGGACCACAAAGCCCAAAATCTGAACACAGTGTTTCAAGTGTTCCAATCTGCTGATTGGAGTTATAGTTCTTTGTCTGATTTTGATCCTATTCATAGGGTTAATCACAATTAGATAAAAAAGCAGTGAAAGTATCATGTGATCAAAAATGTTTATTTGTCTGTTTTACTCCTGAGGTTATTTAATGATGAGCTTATCTCTTATTTGTGTCCTGTTGATCATTCACTTTTTCGTATACCGTATTGATACAGTTCAACTTAAGCTTCGATATATGGAAGTAACATGTGGCCATGGTTCAAAGGGAAATTAAAAGGCCCTTTACATAAGTTAGTACTGGATCAGTAGTAAATGGGTAGTTAATTGATTATATGTGGCAAACACAAGGCCCTGTGAAATAATAACCCTGGCACAAACATGACATTCAATAAATTGGTTGCCACAACAGATGTCCTCAATGTTTACCTGAAAAGAGAGAGGCATTTAAAAACTTAATGTTATAATCATCATGATAGCTATCAGGGATGTCCTACTGATGGAAATCTACTCGTAGCATAGTTCTATCATTATCCTCCTGCTGAACCACAATTCTCACTGACAGTAAATGCTATGCTTTCTGGTCATTCCTGAAACTGAAGTGGTGGATTGAGTGACAGGCATACCAACAGGATCAGCTGTAAACTTCTTGAGATCCTCACTGATCCATCAGGGTCATCTTCAGCCAAATTTAGTTATCAGTAAATATAATACCTATTATTATTTTACAAATCAACAGTGCATTAAATTATCCATCACCATCAACAATTGTTTTATTTTTGCTTCTGCTACAAGTTCTGACTGATTGGATACCTGAATTGCATTACACTTGTCTTTTATTAATCAACCTCCGACACCGTGAAATCTTACTTTTTATATGTGTTTAATCTGATGCTGCCTTTAATATTCAGATATTTTGCATCCACTGACCTCCTGCCCCCCCCGTTAGTTACATTCTCAAAAGCTCTATTAAATTTGTCAAACGTGTTTTTTTCCCCTTTATTGAACAATGCTAACTGCAGAATTATGTTATGATATTCAAAGTTCCAGTTTCTAGGTCGTTAAATGATAAAATTACAGCATTTTGCAACAATAGATATCAAGCTGCCTGGTGTATAGTTCCCTATGTTTTCTCTTCCACTTTTTTAAAATTGTGCCATTACATTTGCTAATTTCCAGTCTGCTGGTGTAATTCCAGAAGTGAGAGAATATTGGAAGATAAACACAAAGCATCAGCTCTATCTGTGATCATCTCTTTTAGAACCTTGGGACTGTCAGGCTCAGGGGATTGGTCTGGTTATGGTCTAATTAATTTCCCCAGCAGTTTCCTATTCATGATATTAATGACTTTATAATTGTCATCAGACCCTCCAGTTATGTTATATTTAATCTATTTTTTGCAGTGCAGACCAATGTAAAATATTTGTTTAGTTTCTCAATCATTCTCTATTCCCTATTATAATTTCTCCTGTCTTTGTCTCTGTGGGACTGACATTTAATTCTGTTCCTCTCTTTTTACACGGTTGTATAAGATCTTACCATTTTTTTGTGGGTCAGATTTTCAAGGTACATGCCAGCAGTAACATGTGTAACTGCTGGCACTTCCCCAGGTAACCACGAGGAAGGTCAGGAATGTAGGAAACTTGAACTTCCTTTGAGGTTGTTGCAGTGATTTCCTGACTGTGTGCCAACATTAGACAAATCATGAAGTCCAGTGGCAGACTGTGAACTTCTGTGCCAGGGAAGTGTGCCTGCTGAACCTGTGGCAATCACTCATTTCAATGAATGGAATGGGTAAGAGAAAGGGACAGGTGATGTGCAATTCACAATTTGTATTTTTTTTAAATAGAATACTGAATTTCAAATACCTTTTGAATGTATGTGAAAGTCAGAGATAGCCAGTGTACCGAGCAGTATACATTGCTGTGGGATGTATGAATGAATATTGGAATGTCCAGTGCTGTGCAGTTGGACCTGCCTTCATTTACTGCTCCAGGAAATTCCAGGCATACTTTTCTTCAAGATGGAATCCATCCCACTTTAACAGTCCCTTTTTTCCAAAGCCCCAGGAATCTAAACTCTTCCCTCTTGGACCAATTGTCCAGCTCACATTTAGCCTTATTTCCTTCAAGGTTCTACTTACAAAATTGTTCCTTAGCTCCTAAAACTCTCATTACAGCATGATTATCTTCCCTGCTGGACCAAACACCACAACTTCAGGTTTCCCTCTCTCCCATGGAGAATGTTTGCACCAGTTCCTTACCCTGTACCAGAGAAGCAGAGTGCCACGTGAAACTCTAGTCTGCAATTGCAGCAAAGCTGACCATTTCAGTTATTGAGTCCTCTTATAATGCCTGCATCCCTATGCATTGTTGCACACTTTTGTGCAGTTAGTTGTGCTACAGGTGCTTATACTGCAGTCCCAACAATGCTATTATTCAGCACTGAACAATAGATTGAGAGTGCCACACACCTGGAGGATTCCAACACTGCCAGCCTCTTCCCTTGTTGAATGGCCACTTAATATGATTCTGTGCTCACAGTAGGTGGGGTAGGGGTCATCACATCTTTGAATGTCCCTTCACGAAATTCTCAGCCTTCTCTATAACCTGTAATACAGACATTCTTCAAGCTCAGAAACATTTAGCTTTGGCTAAATGATCTGGTGGCATTTCTATACATCTTGTTATCCTGTATACATGAAGTGTCCTTAAATTCCCACATGGTACAGAATTTACAGACTGTGTATCTCAGCTATCCCATAATTCAGCATAAGAAAGATATAATGTATTAATCTAATTCACTTTTTTCTTACTCTTGCCTTTTTGGTTAAATAACTTATCAACTCCTCCCCTTCTGCACAGAATTACTAATTCCTGTTGCCACTCCATTTATAAGTCACTACATTTAATAAATGTGCTTAGTTTTGCAGATACATTGCTGAAATAGTTTACTATTCTGTGAATTTGGCAGCAAAATTAATCTATGTTTAATTAGTAGAAACATCCGGTAGCTTTCCATGTCAAATTGAGAGTCTGTAACATTAAAGTTAAATCAATGGTGAACGTTTGGTTGGCTGACCTCATGTTACCTGATTTACACACTTGCAATGGCAAAAATAGCATAAATAGAAATATTTACTTTAGCAGATGTCTAACAGATTGCCACAGTTACTGCCATTTTGCTGTAGATATGAACTATGTGATCTTCCAGCAGAGGATTATAAACTGGACACAATGTGGCATTTTCAATAGTAAAATTGTCCTCAGAATTTTTAGCACACATCAGTAAATCGACATGTGCACGAAAATATGTCTCATGGAAACTATGTTACAAAGCAGTTGTGGGTGAGACTCATTCAATAGCTGAGTGTAAAAATAGAAAAGGGGGTGATGCTGGTCAGATCACATTGTAGTAACACTAATTTGAGCAATATGATTTAAAATCTCTTTCACTGTTTTGCTGACATGTAGCATTACAGGTTGTGCATTGGTTGGATCACTTTATCAATCTTTTATTAGTAATTTTGATATTTTGTGAATTTTACAAAAAAATTACAAAACTATATAATAGTTTAATATTGCATCAGACAATGCATGCAGAAATTTTTTTTCAGTAGTCTTCTTTGTATCCTGGTCTGCCACTTATGATGGGACCAAGGAGACCAAGAATTTTCCAGCCTTATATATTCTTTTCTTCCGAAGCAGACGTGAAAATGTAATGATACTCTACAGGCAGAAAAATAGGCTTATTAGCATTTCAATCTAGTCAAAATTTTCTGTTGAAGAAGAGCTATTTGATGCTCTAACAATAACACTTACCTTCAGTTGTTAGTGATGTTGTTAGATTTATTGATTACATTTCCCTGACCATGCTGTGTATAACTCTCTGAAAAATGCATTTCGGCACAGCCCTGTATGCTGCACAACTTAAAAATCTCTCTTCATTACTTAAGACATTAATACCAAAATATTAAGTGATATGTACAGGGTACAAACTTTAAATTTCTGAGGACCAAAATAGAACCAATTTGTGAAATAAGTATTAGTTAAAAAAAAATTG
Source organism: Rhynchobatus australiae (assembly GCA_034780895.1). Taxonomy (NCBI): domain Eukaryota; kingdom Metazoa; phylum Chordata; class Chondrichthyes; order Rhinopristiformes; family Rhynchobatidae; genus Rhynchobatus; species Rhynchobatus australiae. The sequence continues at coordinate 77,711,371 of JAUZTB010000135.1, forward strand.
ATTAATTAAATTAACTTTTAATGACTAGAAAATGAAAAGACATGAAATTTTGATGAAAAAGTAATAGAAGTCATGAGTATTTACTGCTCTACTGACTATACATGGAATATATTTCCTTAAATAGCACACTTAATTTGTCATAATTAAGGTTAAATAAGAATCTCACTGTGACAGTCATATAAATTAACTATACTAAGACTATTGAATTCTGTTAAATTGTATTTTATTGTAAATCAGCAACTTTACGATATGCCTTGTGTTTGAAGAGCAGAATCCCATTTTCAGAACCATAAAGAAAAATATTAAAAAGCTGTTTTAATATCCATATTTTTAATAAAATTCACATGTTTAAAAATGATTAATTAAAACCTTGAAAAATTGTCAGATCCAACAGCCATTTATTTTGATACTCAGGAGATTGCTTCCTTCTTGCTGCACTGTTCAGGTAGAACTTGTTCCTTTGTGCAAAGTTGTGTTGGTGTCAAAATTGAAAATACCAAAAGTTAATTTGTTCATCCTTGTTTAGGAGATACACCAAACCATTTGTACAATTTAAGTTTAAACTCCAGTGCACAATGCTTCAATATTGGAGATGCCAACTTTCAGATGAGATGTAAAGTCAAAGTTCTGTTTGCCATGCTGCAGTCATCTTTTGGAAAATTAATGATCGTTTAACCATGTTTAAGGACAAACTATAAGATCGCTCCTGTGTCTTCACCCTCACTCAATTGCAGCAGCAATAAACTAAATGATTAATCATATTATTTTTGAGATCTTGTGATGCACAAAGAGGCTGTCATGTTTTCTTACCTAACAATAGCCACTGCATTTCAAAGTAATTAGTTGTATGTTAAATGCTATAAAATGTTTGTGTAATTTATGGTAAAATGGTATATAAATTAAGTTTTCTACCTTTAGTGCACTATTTATTGATGTATTCTCAAAGAAAGTAAATTATCAATTCCCTGAAGGAATCCATTAATCTGCCACTGTCCATGAAACTCAGCACTCCAGCTTTTATACATTATGAATGAGTAAAGATAATTTGATTGTGGATTTTTATCACTGCGGTTTCTTCCAAGACATGCATTAACGCAATTGAACTAGCTCTATGCACCGGTAAGAAGTGTTTGTTTTATTTCAGGGAGCAAGAGTGCAGAACTCTGCTAAGAATCTTGGAGTGAGGGACCGGACACCACAGTCTGCTCCAAGGTAACAGCTCTGTATAATCAAATGGTTCATTTCCTATTACTCCAGAAACTAACCACTGAACTGTAAAAATACATTTAATGCAAATGATCACATGTGCTGGTATGGTGAAATAGTGATTATTGTAGCAGAATAATTGTGACAATGCACCAACAAACCAGAGATGAGTTGTATACCAAAACCATTACAAACCAGAGATGAGTTGTCTAAGATCATTTTATCTAGCGCTTTCCCCAAAACACAGCGCTTTTAATCATTTCAGGTATTTCAATAGCCTTCCTTTTGCATTCCAAATTAAAACAACTTAATACGTAAAATAGTTTCCTCATGTCTCCTTTAATTCATCTACAACCAGCTTAAGTCTTTGCTAACTGGTCACTCACCCTTCATTGGAAGCAGTTTCTTTCCATTTCTTCTTCTAAGGGAGTCAAGGGAATTGATGGGAATGCAAGGAGAATAAAATAAGTTCGGATAGAATTACTGTAAAAATGGGTGCTTGGTATTTGGTGCAGACTTTGTGAGTCAAGGGCCTCTTTCCATGCTATATCTTTCTATGACTACAAAATAAGTTAAATAAATAAATAACTTAACTTCTGCCTTTGGATTTCCAGGTCAGGAATCCCCATGCAAATGAATAGGGTTGCCCATCCAGTGCCGGATCTGGCTGGGTAGAATTGCAGAGTCTGTTTCTGTAGTATAATGCCGAGGAATTCCAGCATATCGGGCTCTGTCATTGGACTCCACTTGGAATACAATGACAAACTGGGATGACAGATGTACCAGCATCCACCTTTTAGTTTGTTCTGAATTTACAGCGAGTCTGCATAAGTTCAGAACACATTTATTTAAGAAGGGTAATAGTGGTGAACCAGGTAACTGAAGGCTGGTGAGTCTTGTGTCAGTGATACGGAAATTATTGGAGAAAATTCTAAGGGATGAGACTTGTGTACATTTGGATAGACAGGGCTGATTAGGGAGAGTCAGCATGGCTTTGTGAGGGGGAAATCCTGTCTCACTAATTTGATTGAGTTTTTTGATCAGGTAACTAAGAAGCTTAATGAAGGCAGGCGATAAACGTTGTCTATGTGGATTTTTGTAAGGCTTTTGATGCAATCCTGCATGCTAGGCTGGTCCAGAAGTTTAAGGCACATGGAATCCAAGGCAAGCTGGCTAATTGGATCCAAAACTGTCTTTGTGATAGGAGACAGGGTTTGTGGTGGAAGAATGCTTTTCTGATTGTGAGTCTGTAACCAGTAGTATACCGCAGGGATCCGTGCCGGGACCTTCGTTGATTATGATATATGTTAACAACTTCAAGGTATGAGTAGTAAGTTTGTGGGTAACACAAAAATGGTGGTGTTGTGGATAGTGAGACAGATTGTCTAAGGCTACAACAGGACATAGAAAGTTCAGTGGAGCACTGACAGCTGGAATTCAATCCTAACAAGTGCAAAGTGATGCATTTTTGAAGTCAAATAAGGGTACGATATATACAGTAAATGGTGGGCACTAAGGAATGTTGATGAACAGAGAGACCTTTGTGTTCAAGTCCATAGTTCCCTTAAAGTGACAAATAGGGTGGTGAAGAAGGCATATGCTTACCTTCATGCATCAGGGCATAGATAAAGAGTTGAATAGGCAAGGCATAGATGAGTACGGACTAATACAGGCAAATGAGATCAGCATAGATGGACAAAATGGTTAGTATTGGTTTAATACTGTTACTTGTACCGAGGTACAGTGAAAAACTTGTCCTGCATACTGTTCGTACAGATCAATTCATTACACAGTGCATTGAGGTAGTAGAGGGTAAAAACAATAACAGAATCCAGAATAAAGTGTCACAGCTACAGAGGAAGTGCAGTGCAGGTGGACAATAAGATGCAAAGTCATTGCCAGCCCTGTAAGAAGATTTAAAAGAACATTATTAGTAATTCTTAGGGATATAGAACAAGTTTAAAAGAAGTAATATACTAGAAGTAATGCGTAGATCTTCAGAGAGCAGCTTGCAACGAATTGCCATGCTCTGGCACCATCTTGTTCATCTGGCATGAACATGGTGAGCTGAGGGCCTCTTTCTGTGCTGTATAACTCTATAACTTGCCTGGAAATGCTTGAACACAGTCAGCAGGATTGTCCCAGTATCAACTTATTGGGGTCAGGTTCTCAAATTTACCAGTTTAAAACAGCAGCCAATTTTTTCCCATCCATCTAATACAGTTTGATAGAGGGTTACTGGGGCTGTTTGAGGCACAGTTGAAATTATCCCACAAGTCCAGTGAGGAAAAATGCTTTAAATTGCAGAGTCCTAAATTGCATTGGCATTTTTACGTGGCTACCGAAAATGATAAAGGCTTACAATTTACGAATACAGTCACATAAAACTGTTCAGTTTGAAGTTAGTAAGCACCAGGGCACTCAGGTATTTTTGCAAATTGACACTTGGAAGGAGACTCCTAGTTGTTCTATTCAATACCTTTTTGAATGCTGCAAAGCATTGCTTATCTGAGACCAGTTATCAACATAATGCAGCAGTGACCCTATTCTTCAAAATCTTAGATAAAATGTTCATCCCAAAGCCATCGGACAGGGTAGTTGTTGGTGATCATCTTTGGCACCTAATACAAAATACTGTAGATTGCTGGAAACATGATATAAAGCCAAGAAAGCTGACATTGCTTAGTAAGCTAAAATTTTGACTCTTTTTCAATAGCTAGATTTGGCAGATCTCTCAGTTCCTTTCCCGTCAATCTTGAGATGGAAGTGCGCAACTGGAATTGTCAAGATTTGGGCATGTACTCGTTGTTTACAATGACCTCATCGCTGCTGGAAACCTTTGATTGAAAGCCTGAAGAAAGTAAATGCAAGTTCTGTTAGTTTCCCTTGAGTATTACATCTTCCACAAGCTCTAAGCCATAACTTTTACAGATTCCTTGATAGCATTTTCATCACAATTCATGCAATCTGCACACACTCAGAATTATATTTTGGCCTTAATTATTTATTCATTTTGAGGCCTGGTTCTTTCTCATGCTATATCCTTGTATCCTTGGCTATGAGGTTCTACTTGGTTTCCAGTCAGAAGGTCATTAGTTCGACTTGCATGTCAAAAATTTGATCAAATTGATACTCCCTTTGTAATATTGAGTAGGGGGCGGCACGATAGCATAGCGGTTAGCGCAATGCTATTACAGCGCCAGCGATCAGGGTTCGATCCCCGTCACTGTCTGTAAGGAATTTGTACATTCTCCCGTGTCGGTGTGGGTTTCCTCCGGGTGCTCTGGTTTCCTCCCACATTCTAAAGATGTGCAGGTAGGTTAATTTGGGGTTTAAAATGGGCGGTGCGGACTCGTTGGGCTGGAAGGGCTTGTTACCACGCTGTAAATAAAATTTTAAAAAGTAATTTAAAAAAAAGTGATGAGCTATTACAGGTGTTATCTATTGCGTGCAATTTTAAACCAAGACCTGGTTTGTCTTCTCATGTGGAAGTAAAAAGTCCCAACACTCATTCAAATGAGAGCAGGGACATTCTCCAAATACCCAACCAACATTACTAAAGATAAACAGAATATCTAATAATGTAACAGACAATCTGCTGGAAGAACTCAGCGAGTCGAGCAGCATCTGTGGGAGGAAAGGAATTCTCAGGTCAAAACCCTGCATCAGGAATAAGAGCGGAAAGCTGAGATGGCCAGTATGAAGAGGAGGGAGGGGGGTGGTGAGACAGGAGCCCAAGGCTGAGGAAGGGTGATAGGTGACAAGTGCTGAAGAAGGATATGTGGCTGCAGTAGCGGGTCTTGTAAGAACGTAGTCAAAGACCCTTGTGGAGTAGTACAATGGGGACACAAAAAACTGCAGATGCTGGACTATAGAGCAACAAACAATATGCTGGAGGAACTCAGTGAGTCAAGCAGCATCTGTGGGATCCTCAGCAGATTGCTTGTTGTTTCAAGGTATGCTGACTTTGAAGAAGTTTTTGTCCTCTCTCCAATAGGAGTTCTGTGAGACCCTCTCTCACTGCTCCCCCTCTGTGATTTCCACTGCTCTTGGCTCTGACCACATTCTTACCAAGACTCACTACCACAGCCACATATCCTTCCTCGGTACTTGTCATCTTACACCCCTTCTCAGTCCACCAAACTCCTTGGACTCCTGTCTCATCACTCCCCCTCTCCTCTTTATACTGGCCATCTCACTTCTCCACTCCCTGTCGTTATGCAGGGTTTTGACCCAAAACATCAACAATTCCTTTCTTCCCACAAATGCTGCTTGACCCGCTGAGTTCCTCAACAGGTTGTTTGTTGCTCCAGATTCCAGCATCTGCAGTCTCTTGTGTCTTTATTTAACAATATATCTCATTGCTGTATATAGGAGTTTGCTGTGCACAATTTCACTACCTCATTGCCCTACATTAAAACAATGCCTATAATTCCAATGCACTTAATTGGGTATAATTTATTTTAGGATTTCCTAATGCTATGTAAGGTATTATGTAAATGCAAGTCCCTTAGTTTTTTTACGTGTGGTATATCATTACTTCGTGGGTGAATTTGCTTCTGCAAGCTACCTTTTTAATGGATTACCATAACTATTTCCATCATGAAGGGAAAATTGTTTACTTTCAAACCTTAAATGACTGCTGCATCTCTAATCTCATTTTCTTAGTAAGTGTATTACATTCACTTATATTTCAAAGCAAACAATTTACCTTTATTTTGACAGACCATTTCATTCTGATTACTTTATATGATGTATGTACTTAATAAGATGTCCAATTACATCTTACAAATTTTTGCTCTATTTTCTATTAGTTTACTTAATCAGGTTTCTTTAACTATTGCCTAGGAAATGGATTAGACTTATTTTTGATGTGTTAAGGTGTTGTTGTATATTGTGCAAATGCCAAATTAGGTCCACATTATAAGAATGTGCAAATGGTCAAAAGCAAGTGTGCAACAGTTATACATCCACAAAGAATCTTTAAAACATGGCCTGATGGTTCTTGGACCACA
>JAUZTB010000135.1:77847182-77857351 GCA_034780895.1 Rhynchobatus australiae
AATTGCAATTATACTATGTATGATCCCAGTGTGATCGCCTCAGGAATATTGTGCACAGAGTGGAACAGTGGTACAGCAAGTAGAGCAGCTGCCTTACAGCAACAGCTACCCTACTTAGTCCCTGACCTCTGGTGCTGTCTGTGTGTAATTTGCCCATTCTCACTTTGAATGTGTGGGTTCCCTCCAAAATTACAAAGCCATGCTGGTTGTTAGGTTATTAGGCAACTGTAAATTACCTTCATGTAGGTAGATGGCAGGAGCATCTGGGTGGAGTTGAGAGCGAATAGTTTACAGGGAAGAAAGTGGGGAAAATTGATCTTGAGATCCAGCAAACACTTGATAAGCTGAATGGCCTCCCCTTATGTTGTAGGAAAATATGATATTCCCACTCAAGGATGGGTATAATTGTGAAAGGAAGAATCTGGCGACGTTTTGCCAGATTGATTTCTGGAAAGGTGGGTTTGTCAATATGAGGAGAGACTATGCAGAAATAACTTGTACTATCTAGAATTTAGACGACGAGAGGTGGCCTCGTTGAAAAGTACAACATTCTTATGGAGCTTGGTGGAATTGACATTTCCCCGACTGGGTGTCTAGAACTAGGGATCACAGTCTCAAAATAAGGTGTCAGCTATTCTTCACAGAGTTGAAAAGAAATTAAAAGAACACAGCAGTTAGTCCATGTAGCATCCTTAGCAAGGAACTAGCAACTCCTGGAAGGGGAGAAGCAGGTAAAAACAGCATCAGCATCATGCTGTCAGTAGAGATAACAGGAACAATGACATGTAAATTTTTTGTCACAGGATTCTTCATAAAGTAACAAGAGGACTTGGCAAGGATCACCTTATTTTGAGGATTCTGCTTTTCACTGTAGCATTACTCTTGTGAATTAACCCCATTCTAACATACAAAATAAATCACAGAGGGAGGACCGAGTTATATAATTTTACATAACATTCTTTGCAAATTCAGAAACAAGGGAGTACTTTCTTGACATACATTCAAAGTTGTAATGTAAGAAACACTGCATCTAATTTATGTATAGCCAGGTCTTAAAGACGGTATGGTGACCATATTTGTTCTAATTTTAAGATGTTGTGGTTGGGATATATTGCTCAGGACATCAAAGTAAACATTGGAATGTAGCTACATTATATTACAGGGTGCAGAACACCATTGTCTATACAAAGGTGGCCACTGTCCAACATTTCATCATCAGTGAAAGAACTACACTCTCTAAGCATCCTAATCATCTGCAATGCTGCCAACAGAGTTTGTGTCACTTTAGAAATTGCTTTATCCTCTCTTCTCAGTATTTACCTCTCTTTATATTTCCCTGTGGAGGAACAGAAGGAGACCATTCAGTTCTTTGAGCACATTCAATCACTTAATTAGATGATGGTTAATTTTAAAATGTTGTTTTAATTTAAAAAAATAAGTTTCATTAAATAAGATTGTTAATCTTAACTCTTCTTACCTTTCTTGGTTCCGTAATGTTCAATAAACTTACAGTTTTAAAAATTTCAATTGAATTAGCCTCAGCATTTTTGGGGTAGAACTTGTATATTTCCATAAACTTCTGTGTGAAAAAATGCTTTATGACATCTCTCCAAAATAGCCAAGGTAAAATTTCAAGATGGCTTTTTCTACCAGATAAAATCTTCTCAATCAAAATCATTCAGTCATCGTAAATGTCTCAAATGTATCAACCCTTGATCTTATTTATTTAGAGGTATATATTCTGTCTTCATCTCGTAAACCATTGAATCCAGGTATTCAGGTGAATCCACATTGCATTCCCTCCAAAACCAATGTATCTTTGAGGTGTGCTGCCAAAAACTGAATGTAGCTCATCCCTCTTGTTGGGAAAGTCAGCATTCCTTTATGTTTTTTTATTGTTTTTTGTTTTGTACCTCTCTAATAGATTTTAGTGATTTCTGTATTTGGATCCATAGATAATCCAAGTTTGCTGATCCACTTTTCTCAACTTCTTGTCCTTTAGAAGATATTCTGATGCATCAAGTGAATGATCTGCCCATTTCCCATGCTGAGCTCCAAATTTCACAATATTCCCCATTCACTAAATTTATTAATGCCCTTCTGAAACGTTCTGCTCTTGAGGGTGGCTTAGTGGTGTCATAGTACTGCTGCCTCTCAGCTCCAGGGTCCTGGGTTTGATACTGACCTTTGGTACTGTCTGTGGAGTGTTTGGGCATTCTCTTTGTGACCATATGGATTTCTTCTAGGTGCCCCATTTTTTCTTTTACTTCCCATAGGCATGTTGGTTGATTAATTGGCGACTGTAAATTAACCCTCAGTACAGATCAATGTCAACAAGTATCAGATGGGGAGTTGATGGGTATGTGTGAGACAGAATGAGGGAATAGAGAGAATGGGTATGAGTCGAATGAAATTTCTCCACTAGGAGTCAGCATGGATCTGATGGGTGAATAGCTTCTTTCTGTGTTGAAATTGGTATGTGAAGAGCGGAAGTCACAAGAGTCTGCAGATGCTGGAATCTGGAGCAAAAAACAGCTACTGCAGGTCAGGCAGAATCAATGGAGGGAAATGGACAGCTCACGGGTTTGGGTCAAGGCCCTTCATCCGGACTGAAAGATACAGGGGAGATGGCCATTATAAAGAGGGGAAGGGGAGGAGCAAGAGCTGGCAAGCGATAAGTGAATCCAATCGAGGAGGGGTGATGGAAGAGTGGGAATAGCAACAGACGCTGGGAGGTGATAGGTGAAGGCAACAAAGGGCTGCAGGTGATGGAATCTGACAGGAAAGGAAGGTGGAGCATGGAACCAAATAAGGGAGGTGAGGTGGGGGGAGGGAAACAGAGGAAATAGTGGGAGGAGTGTGTGGGTGATGGGCAGATGGAGTGTGTGGAGGAGGGGAAAGTAACAGGATGATGGGGGGCTGGGGTGGGTGTAGGAAGAACTGGGTAGGTTAAGAGAAGAGAGAAAAGGCACAGAGGGGGAGCAGGTTACCTGAAGTTGGAGAATTCAATGTTCATGCCAATGGCCTGTGGGATCTCAACCCAAAACGTCAACTGTCCATTTCTCTCCACAGATGCTGCCTGTCCTGCTGAGTTCCTCCAGCAGTTTATTTGTTACATAAGTTAAGAATTGTTATACTGCTTATGCTGTACCACAAAACCTAATGCATTCACCAGATTTGTATATCCTGTTGTCTTTTCTTTCATCTAAGTGGAGCAAAAATTTTTGCCCAGACCACATCTTGGGGGGATGCTACTGCTCATATCCTGCCATTTTGCATTTATATTCATGGACACTGGTCTCTGCCCACCTGCCAATGTTGTCCTACCCAAATCAATACTTTGTGTCCAGTTCCATGAACTCTTATTTTTGTCTCATATGGAAACTTATCAGATCATATCTGGAAGTCTATGTGAATAACATCTAATAGATGCAGTCTTATTTACCAGTTTGCAACCTCTGCAAAATATCATTAGACACAATTTGCTCTTTACAAGTCATGGAAACTTTCTCTGATCAGCTCATATTTGTTAAAACGCACATTCAATTTAACCAACGATTCTAGCAAATTCCCCCAAACTGATAGAAGATTAATAAACCTGGACTTTCCTAGTATATATCATCTTTTGAAATAATTGAGTAACATTGCCATTTTCCCATTCTATTGGGGTCAATTATCCATTTCTTGGCCTTGTTTAAATTTATTTTTAGCAATATTTATTTATATTGGGAAACTTTATTTTCATCTGAATTTATGTTTAAGTTACAACCAATTAAATATTTACTGGCTATGTGTGTTAAAAATGAATTGATGTTCTTTAACCATTATTTATTTCATGTTCTATATTCACCTTAACTGGTTTGCACTTTAAGACTCAACCACTCAGCAAGCTATGTTAATTAAAAAAAAAATTGCAGCTAATGCGGAAAGTTATAATTAAACATGATGCACAAATGCTAAACAATATGCAAAGGCATATGTTCCTTAACCTTCCTCCTTATTGATTAAACTGCATGGATGCTTTCTGCTTATCAGTTGATCGTGCTTTGAAATGTGATTCATCCATTAAACATCTGGTGTCAGTACAAATTGAGGTCAGATAGACACTGTATGTTAATGGCATTGTTGGTAACTGTGATAGTTTTGGTCTACCCGAACCTCAAAAAGAAACATTCTTCTTCTCTGGTATTAGTTGCCCTTTCACTCTGCACACAATAAAATAACAGATTGTGAAGCTAAAGATTAGTTCTATGTTAATGGTCTGAGGGTGGAATGAAATATCAAGTTTATTTCCTTTGAGTTTCTTTTTGATATCTGGATAAAGGAGATTATTCATTAATTTTTTTACTTGTTTTGTGGGAGATGTCAACTTAAGACTACAAATAAAATTTGTTCACATTCTAAGTTGATGACATAACAGTTATTATATATTAGTGTTGGTGTTGATCACAGTTAATAATTTCTCTGCTTGTTGTATTGAAATGCTTGAATGTTATTTTGTTTGAATTCAATGTTGTGGCATGTGTGTGCTTTTATCATTCTTTAGGTGTAATGTTTTGAATTTTTGCAACATTGTTGCCTTTGTGTGATCAGTTTATTAGTTATGGTTTGGAATAAATTTATATCTTTGAACTCTTCCCTACATTTGATACTTGTTTATGTTTGAAAGTGAGGTATTATTTGAATGTAGTTGATATGAACGATATTGCTACTTATCTATGAATATGATTTTTGTTGTGATTTTCTGTAAATGATCAGTTCATAATGTATTTTGCTGGTGTTTTTGTAGTGATTTTTATGCTAATGCCTTCTGTTATCTCAGTGTTGATCATCTGTAAATGTGTGTTTGAAGGTATATATGAATGTTTTCTGAATGTCAGTGTATTGATTTATGCCCATGTCCAATTCAACTGCATTTGTCTGTGCCACTATCTGTGTGCTTTGTGATAAGGCAGAACAGCAGTATTATTAGATTGAGCATTTGGACTTCAGGAGAAATTCTCAGTTGGGTAAACAGTGAAGATGGTGGTAGAAGTGATAGGAAGCAAGGGAAAACTACCATCGGGTGAAGACCACCATAAATGGCAAAGATGTGGGGGGGGAAAGAACTGAAAGCGGTAGGAATTAGGGTAGGCAGTAATAGATTGAAAGAGGAATTGGAGCAGGAGTACATTGGGTTTTGACTTTTCGGCAGCCATCCAGCAGGTGCTGAATCTTTCATTTAACCAAAGAAATGAACTTAGATCCAGGTTGAATTGGTTACAACAGGCTGATGGCTATTAAAATTATTGAGCCTTGATGCTTTTCTGATAAAACTGTGCACATCCACTGTAACAGATATCGTGGTCTTGTAGTACCAGACATTCCTGCCTCGAGAGTAGATCTTGTAACACCATGTTTTGTACTGTGTGATTCCATTTTAATGAAAACGGGATTTGCAGAGTCAATCATGGTGATTTTTCATTCCAGTTTTTTTCCTGTTTGTCATATATTATTAATGTACAGAGGACCTAGATATGTTCAATGAGATCCAATGACAGTGACCCACAGACTGGAGCGAGGTTCCACAGTATGAATGAGACTTGCTTCTGCCTGATTTAAAGCAGCTGGCATCTGACTGAAGTTGGTCACCTTAAGTGATTTACTTACCAGCTTTCAATTGGAGCCCCATCCGCCCCCTTTATGGTGACAAGTAGCGATTCCTACTTCCCTCCCAACCCCTTCTCAAGTTTGCAATCCTCACTTAGCAACCTTGCCCACAGGTTTGCTGGCTGAGTTGGCTTAATTTCCCTCCTCAGCACCAACCACCTGCCCAGCCCCATCACCAAGCCCTCAGTTCTTGTCTGATCTGGTCCGTCTGACCAATGAACATTTCCTCCCCTCACTCCTGAACGTCTCAACCAGTTCTTGCAGTCTCCCGAATTACTGACTGACCCTTCTGTCAGGTGACTGCAAGCCACCACCACCTTACTCCCCACCAATCTCTGACGGACAACCCTCACTCTCCCAACCCGGTCCTCTCTTTGTAATGGTGCAGCATGTGAAGGAAACCTGTTGACTGTGCAGTGATTCAGTTCTGCTCATGGCTATGGAGTTTCCAAGCAGTGTGCCGATATCTAGAATGGTCCATTAAACTTGCCTCTGAAGGTTTAGAAATCGCAGCTTTTTCTTACTTTAAAATCATCATCTCTTGAGCATCTCCATTCAGTTTTTTTGATGGTGATCTTAAATTTGTCCCCTTTATCATCAAAGCATTTTCAACTGGTCAAGTCTCTTCTCACCCTTCCTTGCTGTTGTTGGAGATGTTCACAGCCTAGCTGTTGTCTGACGAGCTTGTTTGGGAAGTTTGGTTTCAATATGTAACTTTGGCTCTGATTGCTGATTACCATAATTTGAATTTGTCTGGCATTACTAAGCAGATTCATAAAGATTTAGCATTCAAGCATGTTTTAGACTCAATTGTTACGACTTCCATGAAAATTGTGGTATATGTGGATTCCACTCACCCATCCACAGAATGTGTGGAGTGTGCTGATTAACATCTGTAGTATTTTCAGTAAAGTCAAGGACCGAGAGAGAGAAAGAAAAAGATGCCACTTAGGTTATTGGGCATGGGCTTGTAAGTCCTGATGGAGAAGTACCAGGTGAGATGGGTAATCTGCACCTGCAATGGAGCAGAGGTGTACCTGGACCTTCTACCTTCCTCTCCTGCTGTAGCTTGTGTTCTCCATATAACCTCCAATTCTCCATTCATTCTTTCTGCAGCTTCAAGAGGATGTCTAATAAAACATCAATGGCCACCCTTGCCACAAACCTAGAGGAGTCGGGTCCCGCCATACCTGAGGAAAGACACTTTGCCAAAAAATCAATGCAGTGTTGATTCACTGTATTGATCCCTGGGATGTGGAATTTGTTGTATAGGGAATGATTTAAGATTGGGCTACTAAATGAGAGGTGATCTCATTGTGATGTAGCACATTCTGAAAAGGAGATGCAAGGAGGCCATCTCCTCTGTTTGGAAAGTCTGGAACTAGGAGAAATTTTATCAGGATAAGGGATTAGCCATTTAGAAATAAGATTTAATATAATTTCAAATTAGTTGTGCTAACTCTGTATTTTTATTCCCTTATATTGTTGGGGACCATTCAGCCAATCAAGTCTAAGGTGGCTCTCAAAGAAATCTCATTTCCCCACTTAAAGTGAGCTGACTCTTTACTTAGAGGGTTGTAAATCTTTGGATTCTTTCACTCTGGAAGGTGGTGCATACTTAAGACTGAGATTAATAAATTTTTAAGTAATCAAGGAATATGGGAACCTGACGGGAAGAAGACATGAGGGCAAATGATCAGCAGAACAGCCTCAGTCTATGGCTATATCTGCTCTTTCCTTTTGATTCTCTTCTAAGATGTCCAAACAGAAGTGGAGCATAATGTTTTTTCCTTTTTGATAATTTCTTAAGAGAATTTACTAAATGTGTTGATGGGGTATTGGTGATGTCTTGGCAAATTGTCCCAGAAAAATCTCTAAATTCCAAATCTCCATCCACAAGGGAACAGTAATTAAATAGGGCTTGAAATTGAACAATGTACTTACTTGAAATCAGTTGATCTGTGTTTAGGTTCTGCGAGCTACCAAAGTACCATGCAGTCTTAATGAGTGCTTTCAGGCATTTTAAGTTGTGATGTGCTGCTTAACAAACCTCTTGATGGCTATTTGTAGTTTGCAAGTTTCAATGTCTATTCCAATCTGATGCCCTGGACTAACTTGGGCTAAACTGGCTTTTAAGCTTAAGACCCCATCTTAGCTCCATCAGAGGCTCTTAAATGCTTCATTTGTCCTTTGCCTTTTAACTTTGTCCATGCAGAATTACATTTGGAAAATGTAAATTCATTTTGAAAAGCTGGTAGGTCTTGCTCCAGATAGGACCTGCTACATGGTTGAATAAGTTCAGTATAGCCATGAATATCAGAGTGGTGAGTCGGGCAGCAATAATTGCTTGTATTTGGATATGGTCTAGGATTGCTTGCAGTTCATCATCCTGCAATCCACTGTCCTCTCAATGTTCCTAACTGAAAACAACTGCAAATACTGGAAATCTAAAAATGTTGTGGAAATATTCAGCAGGTCTGGCAGCATCTGTGGAGAGAGAAACAGGAGTTAATTACAATGCTGTTATCTGCTCCTAACAGTTCACTTGGCAGACCCAGCAGCAGGTCCTTCCAGTTCAAACTTCCAGAGGTTTGGAAATTTGGAGGGGTAGGGAGATTGGCTAGAGACTGCAAGAGTTATTGATTCTTAACAACATTGGGAAACTTCAGCCCAGAGACATTTGATTTTTTTATTCTAATGTAGAACAAGATGTGGATCAGCTCCAAACAAAACTGTTCTCTTGAGTTGCAGGCAGCTGTTCTTGTGAGAGACGCCTCAATTTCTGGATAATCTGACTTGAAAGTGAGGAACTTCAGAACCTTAAATTAGATTTAGAAACACAATTAACATTTATTTTAAAAAGTGATAATGAATATTGGATTTGTAAATTTCAACTGATATAATACATAACTCTCACTTCCTGTTTAAATATTTTCCAAATTATTTATGGTCTCGTTGTTAGCACATTGACACTTCAGATCTCTGACGCACAACTGAAAGTCTCACACTCTCTTGTTGAATGGTGATTTCTAACTCAATGGTATTCAGAAGCACATGACTAACATTTCACAGTTGTACTTAACATTATTAATCTCTCAGGAGGAACTTGTATAATCCAAGAACCAACACCCTGAATTCAGCTTGCAAACTGCTGTTTATTTCAGTCAGAGGGATGATGTTGCTAGCAGCTAAACAAAGGTAAAGTGTTTTATTGTGTGAGCAATGAACTGACTCTCTCTAGTGGTGGCAAGTGAAATGGCAGCATTGTTAAATGCTTCAGCATTCAACACTTCATGCCTCCGTGTGCCCGATTTTAGAAATGTTTTGATCAGAGGTAGATGCAGTTTAGGAGACCCATTGCCTCTTGTAGCCTGGCATTACCTTTAACTGCAGTAAATGGATCATTAGCTTCTCTGATTTGTATTCCAATATTTTGGTTTTAACCTTGTACTGACTGTTTAGCATAAGGGCTTTTTCAGTTTTATTCACACTCACTTCACACCAATCATGGAATTTGAATGTGTTTTATTCATCTATTCACTTATTTTCTTTGTATAAAGTTTTACATTCAATTTTAACAGTCATCATTTTTTCCACATGTTTTTGACCAAATCAGTGCACTGTTTTGAAGTTACACCTTCTATTTTCCTTCTGATTTACAAATTTGATCATTTTGTATTGAGTTTCTGGAAAAAGTTCATCTACAGGCATTCAAGATGATAGTTGTGCCAGTAGTAAACCCTGAGTTCAGTGGAACCAAATTTCAGATGTCAATTAAAAAACAAAGTGAATGTTCAGGTCAATAAGCTCCAATCCATTCTGATGAATGGGTATTAATCTGAAATACTGTTTGTTTACCTCTGTTGAAATCTGTCTAGCCTGTTGAATATTCACAGCATTTTCTGTATTTTTTTGTATTAGGTTGTTTGGTGCATCTAATAAAAATAATTTATTCTCAAATACTCATCCTAGCAAAGTGTTTCACTCCTTCAGGCCCGTGACACACCTGATGACACTTTTTTTTTGCTTGGACTTATTCACATTGGGTTGTTCATCTTGTGTAATCTACTTCCCAAAGGATCAACAACATTTGTCTCCTAAGGGTTCTGAATGTTTAAACTACGCCACCAATATCTTTTGACCTTTTTGCTTTTCTATCAACTCTATATACTATATACCAAATATTTTATTTATTTTTAATCTTAGGGTGTTGCTGTGTTTTTGACATCTCCATCTCATCATGAACTTTTTGCTGTCATAGCTTTCGATGCTGGCATTTTATTCAAAATATTTCTGGAGTTATTTAGTTACATCTTATTATGAATTTGTCTCCTCTCATATTGCTCCATGCCAAGTTATTTCTGGTCACTTTTTTTTTACTTTTTTGGCAATTTTTATAAGGATAAAAAGTGTCCAGTGTTCTTAAATAATGAGGTGTACTTTTGGTTGTAAAAATACTTGACATCAAAATAATGTACTCTTTTATTGGTAACCACCATCATTTTGCTTCTGTCATTAGT
>JAUZTB010000135.1:77865130-77875422 GCA_034780895.1 Rhynchobatus australiae
GCAGATGGAAACGCAAGAAGATGGCCATAACGAGTTTGCATGCTCATGGTCACCATTTCCCACACTGATTCTTAGTGTGTCTCAGAGGACAACTTGGGGAAATTGTACAGGTTGTGAGCCAATGAACAGGTTGGCTATAGTTAAGGCAGGAGTGGCAAAGATAATGCCAATGCTAGCTCTCCAAAGGATAAAGTAAGCAATTTGATGCAGCCTCTGGAATAAGGTGCACAATCAAGGACTTGATATAATGGGAGACCTGTCAGAAGCCTTTGTGCAATGTTAAACAGCACTTGCTTTGCCCAGGGCTTTGCACGGTTTGGAGCCATGGAAGTGGTGAATAATTCTATTAGTAACCTTGTAGATCCAAACCCATTACAGTGTCTGATGGCCAATATCTCAGAAATAACAGAAGCTGCTCAATAAGAGTACTGGTGTCAAAGCTCAGATTTGTGTTATGCAAGTTCAGCTTGCTGCGTGTAACCACAAACTGATACCATCTTGCCTGTGGATACCAGTGTTCAAAGAGATTTGCAAGGTGTAATGGGAGTCCAGCAATCTGCCTCTGTCAAAATCTAGGATTATTGAGTTCACGTCTCAGAGACAGGCTGCAGCCCCGTGGAACAAGGCCTTGCTGTCCTCTTCCAAGATGACAACATTCATTGTCTCTTTGTGTCAGTGTTCTTGGTGTTGTATTTCAATCTGGCAGTGTCAAAATGGTCAAGGGTAGGCCTAGAGTGGCTTGAGATCGCTGGCTATGATAATTCACATTTTTCTCCACCATCTGTGATGAAGTCACTGGCTAACACTGTTCAGGAGCAAGGGCAGGCACAAAAGAGAAGAAGATTAACAGATGTTTCTAGACAAAATGACAGGGTTTGTTTGATTTATACATTTGGTTGGACTGTTTATTTTCCATTGACATTTGTACTTGCATTGTGGCAAAGCCTGGTGATGGTGAGTAACAGAGGGAAGTTCTGATGTGGACTGATGGTAAATGGGGATTTGAGTTTGTGCTTGTTGGTCATGCGGATAGATAAGCTGGTCAAATAGTCCAGCCAGAAAGGCTCCAACATTCCTCTGTCTCTTCATATTCCTCATTCCTGACTGCGAGTTTTTTATTGTGTAGCTAGAGACTAGTGCTAAATCTGTACATTGGCAGTGTTGTGCAGCACATAGAGACCACCAAGATAATGACAGCTGATCTGCCAACTGCAGGGTTCATCTAGAGCAAATCAGGCATTTCGCCACACCAGTGATCTGCTGTTTTGCACTTCATGTATTGTCTGTGTTGCACTGGAGTCATGAACTATGGCAATGGCATAGAATCCTCCTCAAACATAGAGAATATTAATGTGGCCGTGAATTTTCAAAAAGTCCTGATCTATCTCCATCTGCTATTCTCTACCAAGAAAGAGTTTAATTTGGTTGCTCTCTTTAAAATAGAGTGTCAATGATCTTCCTTCAGCAACATTAGACAGCAAAGTGTGAGATGCTGTGAATATCTCGAGTCTTGAAAGGATAAAAAATTCATGGTCACAGTCACCTTGTGAATGACTGACAATGCAGCCCCTCTCCTGTTGAAAGGTTGAAGTGGTGACTCCAACAAGTGGTAGAATTCAGTGAGGCCATGTTCACTAAAGTGGAAACAAGATGCATGTTTTTCTTTGCTGAGATTTGGGTATATGAATTGCTTCCTGGATGAACATGTGAATGATATCCAGAAGTAAGTACTTTTTTCAGTACACCTGAAGTTGGGATAAAATCCTTCAGCACTTGCCAGGCTAATTCCTCCAGATGCTATCAACTTTACAGGACACGAGAAAGTACTTAGCACTTGTACAACTTCAGCAGCAAACTGCAGAAATCACCCAGTATTTACCCTGAAATTTGTTCATGTGTTTTAAGTGAAGCTATAGAGTGGTTCTTCCCAGTACTGAATACACATTCAACTCTGGAATCTAAAAGAGTGTTCTTGGCTGGGCAGTTGGCATCAAATGCTATTCAGCATGCTGACTGATCAATCTGTACATTGAACAATATCATGATCTGCCTAAATTGGCTGCAGTAGTTGTGCTTTCCTGATGCCCTGACCAAAATGGCATCCACCAGGACTCATGCCATAAATATGGATGTAGAACAAACATGACACTGAGTGCGCCTAAAAACAAAGCATAATTTACAGCTTTTACTTTTCTACCCATTAATAAAGTAGTGGATATTTCAGAGTGTATGCTGTATGATGCTTTACATTCATTGTCTGTAAACTTTCATAATTCACTTTTGAGACTGTTACCTTTTTTCTTTAATACCAGAAATGATATCATTGCATCGCAATGCACACTGCTTCACAAACCATAGAATATGGATCTGTCTATTTCATGACATTCCTATTATGGAACCATAAAAATTGAATTCTGGGCTGTTGCACTATTTTCTGGTTGGTTGAGCACATAATGTAACGCAGAACCTTTTGATAGTTGTTTTTAGAGGGTAAAATGGACAGTCAAACGCAGAATGGTTATAAGACAATTTTAAAATTGTACCTACTTTATGTAATGATTTATTGGATATTTAGTTCTCTTTAAAAATAATGTTAGAAATTGCACCTTGCTTCTTAGGAGTCAAGATTATAGTTTTTAATAAGCTCTAATGGAAATAGGAACAATTAATTGCCAATAAAATATATTATTCAGATAACTGGATCAGAGGAATAGCATTTTTATCTGCAGCATAACTGAAAGAATTGGCATGATATTCACTTAACTATAATTAAATCATAGAAAAAAGTTGTATGTGATGAGCTTATTTCAATGCTTTATCCGAATATCACCACCAGAGGGGGCACCAGAATTAGGTTCCAACTGTATTACTGGAGTAAATGTAATGGCGAATCTTCCAGATACAACCAGTCCAGTGTGGCATGTTGCTAAGTGACAGACCTGTCATATTGTTGGTGACATTCATAATTTGAGGAGATTATTGGATAAAATATTAGGAAACACAAGGAAAGAAAATAATTAATTTTTGAATATTTTACTTAAACTGAGTATTTTTAATTGTGATTCTATTCTTGTATGCTTTCAGTAGCTTTTGTTCTTTAATAATTTAAATCAAAGACATTTAAAATTAAAGGCTTTCACAACCAAGGCTAGTCTTGCCTTCCATCAAAGCATTGTCGGGGCATTTTAGGGGCAGGGCCTCAGAGAACACCACCTGAGGACCCTTAACCACTGGGACCTCATCAGTTGACTGCAGAGTGTGGAGAGCCATTAAAATTAACTATCAGCATCTGGAATAGGGTGACTGTGGTCAGAGATTTTGGGCTGCAAGTTGAGAGTTCATCATAACATCTTCATTAAGTGGCAGTGTACAATGCAAGGACCTAGAAAAATTATGAAGCTAGGTTGCAGGTTGATTGATAATTCTGTAAATGTGACCAAGGAATCACTATGAGAGGTCAAGGCTCCCAACCACAGATATGGGCTTGAAGGCAAAGGCTGTGGAAGAGCTCAGTATTATGCCGAGTTTGAAATTTATTGAGCTGGGGGCATTTGAGGATGAAACTGAAGACCTTGTCTTTGAGGTCAGAGAGGAGAAAATCAAAAAGGATAAACCACAATAAGGAGTGAGATTGGAAGGAATGTAGCTTTTCTATCATTTTAAATGTATTCAACTTAATCATTTCATTCAAATGATTTATATTTTCCGTTTAGGTGCTGATGAGACTTTCACATGCTATCAACTACATATTTATATGGACTATAAAATATTGGTGTAACAGTGGATGAATTATTTTAAGAAAGAATTGAAGAATGCTAAATGTGACAATCATTCAGAGGGATGGACTAAGGGTGACACACAAAATATATTACTCTCAGCAAATGTTGACATTCTCCATTTGGCCTTCCTCCCATCCTGCATCTCTTAAAAAGAATGTGTTCATTCAAGGCACTGTGCCCATACTTTACCTTGCATCAAATTCCATTCCCCCATCCTTTCTTTCCTCATGACCCACATTGTCTTTTGAAGGGATGGAGGATGGGAGAGATGTCAAGTGGAGAATGTCAGCATTTATTGAGAGTTATAATGTTGTTTGGGTGTCACCCTTGACCTATCCCTCTGAAGGATTTTTGCCTTTGGTGTTCCTCATATGTCCAAATAATTCTTTAATCTATCTACTGCTTCAGTATTACATTTCACAGTGGTTTACCTTCTGACTGTCCTCTAGATCAATATTTTAAAAATATATTTAATGAAAATCTGGCACTATTTACTTATTCAGGGGTCAGTAATATTTTGGGCAAACCATAATATTTTTCCATAAAGTTGCAGTGACACATTGTGAGTAGAGTCAGAAATATCATCTAGGGTATAGAATTGAGACCTCACATGCTCTCTGACTGATCTAATGCATTTTCTGCCACTGCTTCTTCCTTCAGCAATTTAATGGCATGCTGTCAACTTCTGCAGCTTTGCTTTCCTTTGGTTCATTTCATGTTATGATGTTTCTAGTGAAGGTGATGAAATCAACTTTAGCTTTCTCATGACACTTGCCAATAGAGTTACTTATAATTAGTTTCTTTATTCTCTATTTGATTCCCAGCATTTAGAGGAATTTGTAAACCATCAATATTTTGTTTTCACAAGCATCCAAATCACCCAGAAAAGAATGGTTACCTGGCACAAAATGTTAGAGCTCTTGTGATTTATTACGGTCATCCAAGCAGACTAGAATGAGAGTACACCTGAAATCATTCCAGGAAGCTGAATTATATACTAAAGCTTAAGATGGGTGTTGTCTATTTGAGTTCTTTAATTCCATATCAATGTATGTCCGTTACACATTATTATGATATAACACCCACAATCAGAGTTAAATGGAAATTCTAGAAAAATTGGAGGATTTTAACACTAATTATAGGCTTATGAAAAATGATGTTTGTGAGTTCCTTTTTTCATCCAGTGATGGGAAATCTGAATCACCAGAACTCTTCAATAAAGAGGTCTGGAGAATACCTGAAATTGTGGAATACCTAAACAAAAAACATTCAGCTGCCTTAACCCTTAATACAGACTTCATCCTGTAACAGATTTAACAGAAACTGTTCTGGAGAGATTTCCCAGAAATTATTGTCTCCATAAGTTGAATAAATTGACAAATTTGTACTATTCTATTATTTTGTGGGGAGCATGACTGAGAAATGCTTTGAGTAATTTTAAAGGTGAAGAGAAATGAATATAATCTGCAGTAGCATGTGTATTTCTACAGCAGTTTATCTTTGCTCTATTCTAATAGAGGTGCTGAAATTCCAGTTTAACACCAAGATAATGGGAAACCAAGCAAAATGTCAGTGGAAATAGCTGAAGTAGCCTTATGGAGAAATTGATGCTGATTCCATGTAAGACCTTGGAACACACATACTTCATCTCTATTAAATGATCTTCCTAATTTCAGCATTTGTTATGGCCCACTAGTCTGCTTTTATGATAGATCTCCATCTCAGTCCATATTTCTACTTCAAATCAGAGGTGCAGAAATGGTAGATTAGGTTCACACAAGGCCAAAAAAAATTAGAAGCAGGAGTTGGTCACTAGGCCCTTCTAGCCTTCCCCGCCATTCAGTATGATCATGGCTGATATATGCTTGCCTCAACTCTTCTGTACTAGTTCCCCCATAACCCTCAATTCCTTGATGTTTCAAATATTTACCTGTCTCCACTCAAATATACCTAATGATTTTGCCTCTACCACTCTCAGGGGTAGAGAATGCCCTCCCACCTCAGTTTTAAATGACTGGTCCCTTGCTTTGTAACTATGTCCTTGTTCATGACTCTCTCACTAGTGAAAATGTATCAATATCTGTCAGATCCCCTTTGGATCTTGTACACTTGAATAAGGTCATCCCTCATTCTTCTAAACTCCAAGGAATCCAGACTCAAACTGTCTAGGCTCTCTTGACAGGGCAACCCTCTGGTCTGCCTCCATTACTACTATATCCTTTTTTAGGTAAGGACACCAAAATTGTGCACAATATTCCAGGTGTGGCCTCACCAACACCTGTACAACTGGAACAGAATTTTCCTATTCTTGAACTCCTCTGCAATAAAGGTTAACGTGCTGTTTGCTTTTAACTATTATTGCACCTGCCTGCTGACATTTTGTGATTCATGCACTAGAACATCTAGATCCCTGTGAACTTCACTTATTTGCTGAAGTGCATGACTTTACACTTCCTCACATTAAACATTTGATTTCATACAGCAACAAAGATATAAGGGGGGGACTGTAAATATCCCAATATGACCTTTCTCACAAAATACAAAGTCTCATATATTCATCAGTTTTGGCATTCAAATGTACTGATTTACAATTTAAATGAATATGCACAATAATGTGGCCTCACTGGGACTGTTTCAATTTGAAATTAATTGAATAAATTAGCCCCAATGAAATCTTGTTGCCAAATTTGGGTGATAGTTTACAGTTGATGTCAGTGCTTCAGTGGAAATGGAATGCTGATAATGTGACTTAGCCAAAGTCTTCGCACAGTCCACTTGGAGATGATTCAAAGTATAAATTTCGAGTTCGGACACAGGACACTTTTACAACTTGCCTCAGAATTTTGTCTTCCTAATGTTGAATTGGCTTTGGAGGGACTGTATCTGGAACTTTTGACCTATATTTCAACAGTAACATGCAGTAATATAGCATTTTTAACAATATACAATGCCTCAAGATACTTTGTAGATGCATTCTCTCTTCTCCCCTCTCCCATCAGGCAGAAGATACAGAAGCCTGAGGGCACATACCACCAGGTTCAAGGACAACTTCCATCCCACTGTGATAAGACATAATGGTTCCCTTATGTGATGAGGTGGACTCTTGACTTCACAATCTATTTTGTTGTGACCTTGCACTTTTTTGTCTACCTGCAATGCACTTCCTTGTAGCTGTGACACTACTCTATATTCTGTTATTGTTTTACCCAGTACTACCTCAATACACGGTCTAATGAATTGATCTGTACGAACGGTATTCAAGACAAGATTTTCACTGTACCTCAGTACAAGTGACAATAGTAAACCAATATCAATACCATTGTCAAGCAACTAAGCTAGGTAAGGAGTTATTATGGTAGGTGATTAAAGTAATTTTTAAGGAGCTTCGTAAAGTAGGAAGAAGAGGCTATCGCAGAACAAACATCTGATGATTGAAGACATGGCTGTCAAATGCTGTAATTAATGTCGGGGATGTTTTAGAGACTAGAACTGACAGAGTTCAGAAAACTGGAGAATTTTTGCCTTGAGGTGTTTCTGCTACTTAAGTAGTCCTTCAGTGTCGAGGATGACTGGCTTCCACTCAGATTTTGTGGATTCAGAGTGTGTTATTTCCACATTAGCCTCATGGCCATCTCATTGACATGTGAGGCAGGAGGTGTCTGATGGGGCTGGTAAATCAGTAATTTGCAATGTGGTCTATTCCTCCAGCTGCTGAAGTAGGACTATTGTGTGTTTCTGATGCATGGACTCAAAGTTCTGAATCCCTTCACAAATGCTTCTTCTCCACTTTGAGTGGTTATGGACCACTCAAGTCACTGGTGATGAGGAGCTTAGGAAAATAAGAATGGTGAGGCCATGGGGGATTTTAAAAACAAGGATGACATTTTTAAAGACTTTATTCTAAAGATATTTAAATAATAAGAGAAAATTAATTGTGAAAATGACTGTTGGTAGTATAAGTCAGTCAGGGGAACTAATAATGCAAAATAAGACATAATAAGGTATTTTGCATCAGTTTTCATATAAAAATATATGTTTAACATTCCATAAATATCTATAAATCATGAATTGGAAGGGAGGAATGAACTTAAGAAAAGTATAATCACCAGGGAAGTGGTACTAAGCAAATTGTTGGAACTGAAGTCTGACGTGTCTTGGGATCTTGATGGACTTCAGCCTAGGGTTTTAAGTGGCTAATGAGATTGTTAGCTTTAATTTTCCAAAATTCCCTAGATTCAGGGCAAGTTCCATTAGAAAATAGCAAATCTAACTCTCATAGTCAAAAAGGGAGTGAGGCGGAAAACAGGAAACTATAGGCCAATTAGCTTAACATCTGTCATAAGGAAAATGTTAAAACCTATCATTAAAGGCATTATAGCAGGGGACTTAGAAAAATTCATTGTAATCAGGCAAAGTCAACATGGTTTTTGCAAAAGGGAAAACATATTTAACCAATTTATTGGAGTTCTCTGAAGAAGTAGTACACACTATGGATTTTAGAGGAACTGGTCAATGTAATACACTTAGAATTCTAAAAAGAATTTGATAAGACACCATGTGAAAGATAATTGCAGAAAATAAAAGCTCACAGTATACGAGCTAGCATATTGCCACAGATAGAAGATTGCTGGTATTGAGTGTGAGGTTGTTGTTGCAGCACCACTAAACCAGTGATCAATCTCACTCCTGTATGCCTCCTCTTTACCATCTGATATTCTACAAATAACAGTGGTGTCATCAGTGAATTTATAGATGGCGTTTGACCTATGCTTAGCCACACAGTCATGAGTGTAGAGAGAGTAGAGCAGTGGGCTAAGTGCACATCCTTGAGGTGTACCTGTGTTGATTGTCAGTGAGGAGAAGATGTTATTACCGATACACATTGACTGGTCTCCTGATAAAGAAGTCAAGGATCCAGTTGCAGAGGCAGAAGTAGTTTGGCTGGGGAAAAAAAAATATCTAAATGATAAAAGATTGCAGAACTCTGAGAGATACAGAGGGACTTGGGTGTTCTACTGTTTGATTTGCAAAAGGCTATTATGTAGATACAGCAAGTAGTTATATAATGTAGAACACCAGGCTTTATTGCTGAGGGAATTGAATGCAAATGTAGGGAGAGTAAGCTTTAGTTATTGGCATTGATGAGACCACATCTGAGGACTATATGCAGTATCAGTCTCTTTATTTTAGAAAGTATTTTGGAAAGGATGTAATTACGTTCAGAGCATTTCAGAGAAGATTTACTTGACTAATACCTGGAATAGCCAAGATGTGCTATGAGAAAAGATTGTCCAGGCTATCCTTGTATCAGCAGATTTTGAGAAATGAAACATTTAAGATCCCAAGGAATCCTGATGGGGTGAATTTGAAGATAATGTTTCCCCTTGTTTGAGAATCACCATTTGGAAATAAAGTATCATCCATTTAAGACAGTGATGAGGTGAAATTTTCTTCTATCAGAATGTTGAGAATCGTTGGAGCACCATTTCTCAATTGGTGGTAGAAACAGTGTCTTGGAGTAGTTTTAAGGCAGAGGTGGATGGTTCTATATAAGCAAGGGAGTGAAAGGTCATCATGGGTGGTTGGGAATACTGAGTTTTGGTTGCAACCAAATGAACCATGATTTTATTATATGGCGGAGCAGCCTTGAGGGGCCTGGTGGCCTCCTCATTCTCCTAATTCGTATGTTCAAATAAGATGGTGTTTAACTGGGAAAAAGTGCAGGTTATTGGACTTGGAACAGATGGATTAATGGGCATTGGTGTGAATTAGAACATGGAGAACAGAGTTTTCATTGTTTTGAAGTTTATAGATGGTGAGAGATTGAGGCCATTTAGGAGTGCACTGGAATAATTATGTCTGGACATAAGGGGCACAGATGTGAAGACTTCAACAAAAGCTGAAAAGCACGGACAGAGTTGGCCAATGTTACTATGGTGGAAATAGGTAATTGTAGTAAAGCTGTGGTTATGTGACTGGAAGGTCATCTCAGGATCAAATATAATATCAGTTAGCAAACAGTCCAATTTTATCTCAGACAGTTGCTAGGGAGAGAGATGGAGACAGTGGCAAGGGGAATCTGTGGTGTGGAATTAATTGTTTTTTTGTCTTCCTGATATTTAGTTGGAAGAAATTTCTGCTTGTCTACCCTGAGTGTTGAACAAACAGACAGACAATTTAGAGACAGTGAATATAACAGACTTCACTAATCCACATATTTGGCACCAATATGTAACTTCTTAGCTGACAGACTTGAGATTTGCTTTCAGCCCTACTAATCTATATGGAGCTTCTGCACCATCTGTCACTTGAATGTTTGTACAAGAGGAAATGGGCCTTTCTGAATGTCGTAATTATACTTTGGTTCTTCTTTGAGAGTAGTCTTGGAGGAGCATTATCTTTGCCTTTCTCTAATCAACATAAAGGAAGATGGTGAACTTGCTTCAGGTAATACATTTATTGCACTTGTGTATGTCTCTTGATATTTTATGTCCAACTTTAGTTATTATCTTC
>JAUZTB010000135.1:78087411-78097688 GCA_034780895.1 Rhynchobatus australiae
TCTGTTGCTTAAATTAATGTTTATACCATTAGTTCCTTTCAGGCAGCCAGTGTAAAGTCATCTTGGGTATCACAAATTCATCAGATAATTCTCTCAATATATTCCACATAAGAAAAGCGACTAGATTTAAAATTTGTTTTCAGTTGCCTGCCAGTGTAATTTACCAACCAACTCCCACTCTGACCTTAGTCTGTGGCCTCCTGCACTGTTACAACAAGGCCCAATGCAAGCTTGAGGAATGAAACCTCATCGTCTGTCAGAACATATTGCAGCCTCAATATTGAGTTCCCTGACTTTAGGTTACTCGCTCTTTCTTTCTGTTTGTACAAGAACTGGCCATTTTTGCCTGCTATTATATTGGCTCATTCTTTCCTTTTTGTTTTGTATAGTCTGGCCTGGTGGACATGTCCCACAGCCTTACCATGCACAACAGACAAGAAGCATAATCTCATTTTAACTGTCCTTTACCTGCCACAATAGGTCATCCACCTCACTCTATCAGAGAAATTCCCTTTGTTCCACCCATCCTCCTCCCCTCTCCCACATTCTTGCTCACCTAAATGAGTTGTTTCTCTCTTTCCCAGCTCTGGTGAAGGGTCATGGACCTGAAACATAAACTACAGCAACACACACAAAATGCTGAAAGAACTCAGCAGGTCAGGCAGCGTCCAAGGAGGGAAATAAACACACACAAAACATGAACTGCTTCTCTTTTCACCAATGCTGCCTGAGTGTTTCCAGCATTTTCTGTTTTTTTTTAAGATTTTCTTTGTTGGCTACAAGATATTTAAGGGTATCCTGAGATCCAGATAGGTAAGAGATCTTTTATTTGTGGGAGAGCAAGAGATTTCATTCAGCTTGACCCAACTACCAGGCAGCTGCTTGGTCTAGACACACAGCTTTGTTAAGTTGCTAGGTTTCCTCAAACACGGGCCATACTACAGGTAGCATTGTGAATTCTTCCAGAACCCCCCACACTCCTTGAAGAGAAAAGGCTGGCTGAAGGGACAGATATTATCAAAGACAGTGGTGCAGCAGTTAGCATTACTGCTTCCCAGTTGCAGAGACATGGGTTTGATCCTGACCTTAAGTCCTGTCTAAATGAAGTTAGTATGTTCTCCCTGAGATTGTGTGGATTTCCCAGTTGCTCTCCAATTTCCTCCTGAGTCCCAAAGACATGTAGGTGGTAGGTTAATTGGTTACTGTATATTGTCCCAGTGTGGCTAGGTGGCCAAAGACTTGGGGGGGGGGGAAGTTGATGGGGATGTGAGAGGAAAATAAAAAGAAGATTAATGTTGATGGGTGCTTTATGGTTGGCATGGACATGGTGGGCTGAAGGGCCTCTTTACATGCTGTATCAAATTTTCTAAAAATTGGCTTGTCAAATTCCCTGATTTTTTTTCAATGAAGATCTGAAGTAACCAAAAGGTTCTTGGGCAACTCTTCTGAGACTTGTGAGACAAGCGCCGCAGTGATGGCGGAGGAGTTGCAACTGAGAGAATGTTGTGGGGGTTAAACATGTGACTTCACTGACGCAACAGATCCAAAGGGTCTCAGCAAAATGGTCCTTTGCCCTGCATACTTCCCAGTCCAGCAAGGATTAATCCTGGAAATTCCAAGGTGAAGTGGCCCCATTTACCTTGGAGTATAAAATGAAGCATTATGAAGACTGTGGATCAGAGGACTCCTCGAACATGATTGCAGAGGACAACAGAGCTCAATATATCAATAAAGCAGTTTCACTGCTTTAATGGTTGATAGTACTATGGCTGCTTCAAAGAACAAACTTCCATGGTGTTCCATAAATGATGGCTGCAGACTATAGGCTTACAGACGAATCTAGTTTGATAAATTTACTTGTCAGTTCAGGGAATGATTAAATAGCAGCCTTAGCCTTGTGAACATACTGAGCTGTGGATTTAAGACAACATTGTTAACAGTCTCCTCCATTAGTACAATAATCCTTACTTCATACCACAGCACTGAAAATGTACTTAAATTAAAGTTTTGTCCTTTTCACTGCAGAGACAAAAAGGAGCCTTGATGACTGACATCTGAAGTTCTACAGTAAGCAATTATCTAATCACAGTTGTCTGAGTATCTGAAGAAGAATTCACTGCAGACAGAATTAATGTTTGTTGTAATTAAAGTTGTAGAATAGGTGCATATTGAAGAGTATCAAGTTTCAAAAATGTTTTTAAATAGAACTGCACCTTGAAATATTCTGCATGTAAGGTATTCAACTCTTTAATAATATTTTAAATGTAGGATTAAAAAAAGGCTTTTGCTGTGGTGGGAGATCACAAGTTAATTGTTACCTATCCCTGTGAATGCTCTTTGGGGTGTCAGGTCTCGCCTCTAAATTTCAACAAATGACATCAATACCATATTAATCAGCTGATAGTTGATGAGTTTAAGTAATCCCAAAAAATTGTTAATTGAAGCCAGTTCATCTATATCACCTAATTCCCACCACTTTCCCGATAAAATAAACCTTGCCTCTGTTATTTTGTTTGGGGAAACTCTAAGTGATTGTCAGAGAAAAGGAGAGAGAGCAATGCATGAACATATGCACAATTGTATTGATCATCTTACACATTTTATTTTAACATAACTTCATTGATAATTGGTATATTTCTTTATCCATAAACATTATATCTATAACAAAGTTTTAAATTCCAGGACATTACTATATCGGTTGTTCTGAGCCCAGCACGTAGAAGCAATCACAAGGAAGGCTTGCCAGCATCTTTACTTAGAAGTTTAAGGAGGTTTGACATGTCACAGAGCACTTTAACAAACTTCTACAGATGTACTGCTGAAAGTATCCTGCCTGGTTGCAAAGTGGTCTGCTGCAGCAATTTGAATGTGCCGATACGTAAGGAGCTGCAAAGAGTAGTGACCTCAGCCCAATACATCACTGGCACATCCCTCCCACCATCAGTAGTATCTGCATGAGGTGCTGCCTCAAGAGGGCAACATCTATAGTCAAAAGATCCCTGCCATCCAGGCCATGCCATCTTCTCCCAGCTACTATCAGGCAGGAGGTACTGAAGCCTGAAGTCCCATATTACCAGGTTCAAGAACAGCTACAACACTAATGACTACCTCAGTATAGCAATATTTGACCACATTGCACTACAGTGGATTTTTTTTTGTTCTGTTCTGTATAATTTATGAGTACTTTGTTTTCCTTGTGAATGTTGTCTCTAATGTTGTGTACCTGTGATGCTGCTGCAAGTAAGTTTTTCATTGCACCTGTGCATAGATGTACTTGTGCATATGACAATAAACTTGTGCATGTGACTTTGAATGTTTTTAATAGTATTTTAATTACTACATTTTCATCACATTTCTCGCTATGGCATTTAACTCATCCTTCAACACATTTACTTTAAATGGAGTAACAAATGCATTGAAATGGTGTACAGAGAAATTTCTTAAAATCTAGACAAAAATGCAGCCATGACTAGTTATAACCCAAGAGTTCTTAAAGATCTATATTGAATATAAAATAATCCTGCATAAATACAAGGTTACCCAAAGCTCTGTTGCCTGCATCCAAACTCTCACTATGTCATATATACCAGTCACCCTGTATTTGGTGATATGCATTGTCTCCAAGTTAAACAATATCTTGATTGAAAAATTCTCACCTTATTTTTCAAATCCCACTATGGTTTTGCACTTCCCTCTCCCTGTAGTTACTCTCAGTCCCTATAATGGCTGGTACATCTTTCCTCCATTTCTGGCCAGTTGATCATTCTTTAGATTAAACTTTTTCTTCTTACTTTCCTTCTTGGGCAATCCACTGTGATGGAGGATGGTGTGCTTCCACTGTAAACGTTGACAGCCAGTAATTTCATTTAGTTTTGATCTTTATGGTTGAATCTAAATTCCTACACACATGGCTTGAGTTTTAACTTGCCACAATTACATAATAAGTGATTTACTTGGTCATTATGGTGATCTTGTACTCTGCAGCATCACAGTAAAAGTTAAAATCAATTCCTGCAAATGGGGGCAATTGTCTGAGCTGGCACTGGGGCAAAGGACTTCATGACATTTATTAAATGATGTGTCTAATTCAGTTCTTGAATTCAACCAGTCTTTCAGTTTTGTATTTGAATATCATCTTAGGGTACTTCCAGAGAAGATGATATCAGGCTGAATATTAGTAAACTGCAGATGTTGGAAATCTGAAATAAAAATGGGAAGCGCTGGAAATCCTCAGCTGGTCAGGCAGCATCAGTGGAAAGTGAAATATAGTTGATGGTTCAGGTTGTAAACCCTTTGTCAGAAGTTGGAAAGAGAAAAAAGGAGTTAGTTTTATGATGCAGAGGGGTGAGGGAGGAATAAATAGGACAATTGGAATATCCTTGAATATCAATTAGGTTGCTATGTGTTATAAACTGTGGATGAAGTTATTTAGTTGATAGGTTAATGAGGACAGTAAGAGAGAAAGAACATGAACAAAGGAAGATAAAAGATGTGAAATGAGGGCAGTTGGAGAGAGAGGAGAATAAAAACCATGAAATGCAGGACTCCAGGGAAGTGCTCACGTGTTAATGGAGGGAGATAAACTAAGACAATATTACGGATATTACAGATGGAGGATGTGCAGTAGAACTGGCTGGTTCTGAAGCAAAGGGAGCTACCAGAAGTTGGAGAATTCAACACTGAGTTCAGCCAAGCAAATTATGCCCAGGTGGAAGATGAGATGTTGTTTCTCAAGCATACTTGGGGCTTTGTTATAATAGTCTGGGAGAAAACAGTCATATTAGGGATACATGTTTATTGTGATTAAAGAGTTAAAATCAGTGTTACCTTCATTGGGACTGAGAGCTGAAAAGAAAGAGATGTAATAGAAATACTCAAAGTTTGACAAAGTTTAAGAAAACAAAGATTATATTCACAGCAACAAGGAAGCATAATCTTAGAACTGATATAATAAGTGCAGAGGAGAAAGATAGAAGTATTCCTCACTGAAAAGATTGTTAGACTATGAAAACCACTATTACATCTGTCTGTTGGAGGCAATTTGATCACATGCTTTGACTGAATTGAATCCTGCATTTGGTGTGATTTACAGCTGGGGTTTTCCATTCTTCCACAATGACGTCAGCACAAAAACCACAGAAACCTTTGTTTTTCCATGTAAACATAATTCTTCCCCTAAAATTATTGCAGCTGAACAGGAGAAACCCCTGGGAATTTTACCCATTAAAAGAGGAACAGTATTCAAAAAGGTACACAGCCAGTGCTAAGAGGGGAGAGGTCTGATTGAGAGCAGAAACTGGTGCAATAGACCAAACAACTTCTGTCTGTATTGAAATTCCACTTATTCTTTGATCTTAAATTCTAA
This sequence comes from Rhynchobatus australiae, assembly GCA_034780895.1. NCBI lineage: Eukaryota > Metazoa > Chordata > Chondrichthyes > Rhinopristiformes > Rhynchobatidae > Rhynchobatus > Rhynchobatus australiae. Next base: position 78,092,777 of record JAUZTB010000135.1, read on the forward strand.
GCAGTGTGCTGTGTGTTCCACACTGGCAAGACACAGGATTAGTTATTGTCATGAAAATTTGGAAAAACAATTTCAAGAGTGAAATACCGTGTTACAAATTTTATTAATGAACATCAGTTCCTGAACAAGTGAAGTGTTTGCGCTGTCAGGAGCTGAAGGACTTAAGCCCAGTTCCAGATCACCTCAGCGAATAGAAACATCAAAATGGCTGCTAAAATAGCAGTGTCCATCAGCAGGGGACTCGCATCATTTTGGATGGTCATTGGTTCTGTAGTAACGTTCCTGCCATTATGTCAGAAAGAATTGATCAAGAAAGCCCCAGTGCATAGAGATCCAAGTACCAGTTTTTAAATATTTGGCTGATGTTTTTCAGTTGATGGGTGTTCCCCATTTATTTTGAAGTCTTCTGAGTCTCCACTGCAGCTGTCCTCAGCGAGTGCATATCCCAAAGTTATAAAATTACATGCAAAGCTATTTCAGCTTCTTCCCCAGTAAGTTCATCAAGAACCTTGGTCATGAGGATTGAGTTAGGATACCAGCGACCCGGGTTCAATTCCCACCACTGTTTGTACGTTCTCCCCTTGTCTGCGTGGGTTTCCTCTGGGTGCTCCAGTTTCCTCCCACATTCCAAAGATGTACATTTTTTACTGTGTGATTTGATGTACATGTTATTAATAAAGATAGCTTATCTTATATATCTTAGGTCAGATATGGGCAGCCAGTATTCAGGATTATAGTAATTGGGCTACAAAAAGAATGGAAGTATTAATTCAATGGTCTGCTACACTTCAATACAAACTCTTTCCACCTCACTTGAGATATTCTTTAAAAGATGACTCGTACTTCACTCATATTTTGTACTTTGCACTAATCCCAAAATACTTTTCCAGATCAGTAAATGATGTGTGTGACCAGCACACCTCATGGCAATGATATGTAGAGCTGACCTGTGGTTCTTTGTCTCTGTCTAGGCTTATGTCACTACTTATGAAAATAATGGTGCTCCATTACTTCACTTTTACTGCAGGCATTTAGATAATGATTGAATGCTTAATTTGTAAAAAAAATCTGGACATCAAAAAAAAATCCCATGGCAATTCAGCATTCTTTCAGTGAAAGCAGAGCAGAATTTTTCCTAATCTATTTTTATTCTGCAACCAAAACCAGCGAGACAATGTAAGTGGGTCTTTGCTGTTTTTTGGACCTGACTGTGAATAAATTGTTGCCATGTTTGGCCATGTCACAACAGTGAGTACATGCTAAAAGAGTTTTATTGGCTGTGAAGCACTTTGAGCTACACTGTGTATTTTAAAGGTACTATATAAGTTGCAGTTCTTCTTCAAGAGTTAAAACTGCACTGACACACATCATTAAAAATTTGCATCTGACATAAGTCCAATGTGCTTGTTGGGAAAGGGAAGTTATCCTGTATGATTATGTGTCAATATTTCTGATACATCTGTAGTCTATACAATCTGATTGTTTAACAGTACACAAAACTCTGAGTTAATCAAAAACACTTCACCAATCTCACTGTGTGTATTGACCAACGTTGGAGGAAATCAGAAATGAAAGAGTGAATCAAAAAGATAGGAAAATGTTATGAGTGAAAAAAATTAATAAACTGATAAACAAGGTATTTAAATGAGTTGATCATCTATGCAAACAGGTTTGGAATCTCTTATACATCAGAGGTTACACTCAAGATATCAGCCTAGAAATTCCCTGGGTCCTAAATATGCAAACTTAAAAAGTGGTTAACAAATGTTTTGCTCAGGAGCTAGCAGTTTCAAAATATTATTGCCCACAAGGCCCAAGCCATTGTGAACAGTCGACAAAGCCTATAGTCTTAACATGCTCATACTTTCTAGACAGGAAAAACAGCAAGGCCTTTGGTTCGCATTGTGTGGGGAAAGCGCAAGGAATAGTGGTGAGGACTATGGAGGGTGGGGGGGGTTCATGCGTCAGTTAGAATGAGTGGGATGTTAAGGATCACACAAGGATGTCTGGAGTAGGACATAGTGATTGACTGCTGGCCCATATCAAGTTCACAATCAGTTGCTGGGAATGGGTTCAAGTTGAAAATTGGCTGTTGATGCCAGTTCCAGCCTAATGTGATCTCTACTTAGCCAATGAGTGAACAAAGTTACCTGCTTCAAATAGGAGGCTTTAGAAATATGCAAGACATGTCCTAGCCCATTGAACGTAGACAAGGGAATGTAGGAGTTGCAAAATGCAGAGTATGAAGATGTGCCTGGCAGGTCAGTCTGGGCATGTCCTCCATTCCTGGAGAATTTTTTTTCGCTAAAGGTGAAGGACATACCCAGCCTGCCCTGCTGGGCATGTCTTCCTGCTCTGCATTTTGCAACTCCTACATTCTTTTGTCTATGTGCCTGCTCCTTAACAGCTCCCATCACACATTGACCAATAACTTTGTTTGCAGCTTATCCCATGGTTCCCTGGTTTTACCTTATCAGGGACATCAAAATGACCCCTACATGTCATTTGTAGCCACTAAACTTACCCAAAGATCCGTGTGCATATGACACGTGATACACACGAGGATCCACATCTGGTCTAAGGTAGTGTGATACCGGCCGTCAGGTTGCATTGTAGTTGGGTTTTTGGTATCAGTCAATTGCTTTGTACACAAAACCATTGTGCTATGCAGCAGGTTTTCTTAATAAGAAATTTTCATCTGTGGAGTGGCAAATATCAGACTTAGTGTGAGATTGGATTAGGATATTAGAACTAAATTTCAATGAATTTTATCAATACTTTGGTTCTCACTGTGCGTAGTCATTTCCCACTTAATATCCTGCACAAAGCAGTAAGAAGCCAACCTCTTCACTTGCAGGGCAGTAGCCCTCAATTATACTGACCAAAGAAATAGAGCTCTGTATCTGTGTGCTTTGATTCCCAGTATCAGGATACCAATTAAACATAGCCAGAAAATATTTGCTGCCACTATTAAAATGAAAGCAAAGAAGTTTTCAGCTGCTCCATCATCAACAGCCTGGGAACTTTTCAAACTTCACTTCACACCATATGTCATTACACTGAAGTTAAATCACATGAGAGCATTTTTCTGTTGATAATCTTACCCCACTGCCTCAACCTGGTTTGTACAATTTCACATGCTACAAATCTAAAAGTGTTTTTTTTAAGCCAATATCAGAAGTATAACCAGCATATGAGTGAGTTGAGTAAAATCACAACGGGGCAAATTGAAAATTGATTTGTGGGCCAAATGACATTTTCTCAAAGTTTATCTGTTGTTGCTTCTTCATGGAGAAGGTCATGTTATTAGCTAGTTGAAAAATATAGCACCAGGGAAAATGTGCATTCATTGTAAACAATAATACCAATTCACTCATTCCACATTGTTTTGCAGTTAATGGGTTACTACTTGGCCCATTTACAAGTAAAATGATGATTTTGAGTATGCTTTGTGGTAATTTTCTTTTCCAAATTCTGAAAAGATATAAACCAAGACACTAAAAGCTTCTCTGAAGTGCTGAATAAATTGTGTTTGCAAAGCATTAGCAACAAGCAAATGCTCTGCTTCGTGATTCTAAATCTTTTTGCATTCGTCTGTAATGACAGTTACTGTTACAGAAGTGCTGAATAATTTTACAGCTTAGAAGAGCACCAAGTCAGGCCTGTGTCCCCAGCTGCACTGTTCCCTGCCTTTCTCCAGTTCTCAAAATATTTTTCTTTATGGATTTGCCAGTGCCCACTTGTGAAAGGAAAGAACATTGGTGTCCAACACATTCATTTGTGAGCCATCTTCTGATCACAAATAATTTTCATGCCAATTACAATTTTAAATATAGACATGACCACTTTTTAAGTATTAAGTGTAGGCTTGTCGCATGTTTAAAAATCCTGATCTGACACACAAGAAAATTTCAAATCTGCAAATTTATGCAGAGACTAATGATGATTAAGGTTTTTGACTGAATCTCACCCTCATTGTTTGTAGAGATTTAGGGTGACAAATCTAATGCATCTTAACTTCAAATCAGAAGGTAGAAATTATTGTATTAGAAGTCTGCAATGAACACAATCTTGTCACTATCATAAAGATTACAGAAGTATTGTCAATGAATCTGTTAGGTGTTGTTGTAAATATAGTCACTTGGACAAGACACAGCTAACAGCAGAACATTTTTTATTGAAGACAGCTATTTTAAAGTAACCTATCTCTTGACTACTCTATCTTCTGTTTTTTTACTTCAGGAGTAAGGTTAGCAATCAATATCCATTACAAGCCCACAGACTCCCACAATTATCTTGACTAAACCTCCTCCCAACCTGCATCCTGTAAGGATTTCATTCCATTCTCCTATTTACTCTGGATCCATTATATCTGCTCTGATGATGACACCTTCCACACCAGTGCTTCTGAGATGTCTTCCTTTTTCCTTAACCACACCTTCCCTTCACCTTAGTTGACAGGGTTCTCAAGTGTATACTTCATTTCTCATACTTCTACTCCCACCACCTCCCACCTCTCCTCTCAGCCAGAGCAAGGATACAGTTTCCCATGACCTCACCTTTTACGCCCTAAGTTCTGCCACCTTTAATGTGATTCCACCTACATGACACAACTTTCCATCCCTTCCCCTGAGTATTCCAAGGGGATCATTCCTTCTGCGAATCCCTGGTTCACTCTTCATCAAACATTCTCCTTCTCAAGACACTTTTCTATACAAACAAGGAGATACAACAGCTGCCCTTCAACACCTGCCCTTCCTGCTATCCAGGGAGCCAAGCACTTCTTACGATTTATTGTGCTGCATTTGGTGTTCATGCTGTTGTGTCTTCTGCAATGGAGAAACCTGATTACATGTCTGCTTTGTAGAACATCTCCAATCAGTCTGCAAGGATGACCCTGTGTTTCCAGTTT
>JAUZTB010000135.1:78157637-78168429 GCA_034780895.1 Rhynchobatus australiae
CCACCATATTTGTAGAAGTACAAACATTTTATAAAAGACTGAAGTAACCAGAGTTTCTTCAATCATATTTTCATGTGGCATATAATCATAACATGTATTTGACAGTTTCTGGGTTTCCTTTGATACTTCCTGCATATCAATGAGAATTTTCATTGTTATTGAATGTGAGAGGAAATTTAAATCATCTTAACAAAAGCTTAAAAAGAAACCTTGGGCTTGGAAACCGTCAGATGGAGATTATTCTGCCCTAAGTACATGTGTGCAGGGGCTCCCATGCTTCTTTCTCCCAGTGTCACTGGAGTGTACTTTCTGATATCTCTTTGGGCAACAGCAAATGAAACTTAGATATCGAGTGCAATGAATTTCTTATTGCTCTGCATGAAGTATTTATTATCCAGCAAATACAAAGCATCTGGGAAATTAATCCTGCACAAACTGATGCCAGGGTTCCAGCACTTAAAGTGAACATAACTACTAAAGTACACATTGCTGGAAGTTGCCCCAAAGCTTTCCAGCTCCAGGATCCTTGGATCCTGGATATGGATCCTTGGATATGCAGCAAACAAACTCCCAGGTTTACAGACAACTGCAATAGCCTGGTGAATGAATGGGGAGCTGATGAGAGGTAAACCAGGAGCGCCAGGAGGCCACCTCAGATAGAGATGAAGCATCATTAGAAGGAAGTGGCCAGAGAGATGTGTCAGTAGCGAGTCATCACAGGCCTGGGTCCAGTGCAGGGAGAGGTTGCATGATCTCACATGTTTGATCAGGCTTAGATCCTCATTCTATCCAACAATACATCATCACAACACTCATTTTCAGATACACACCTCTTCAATCATGACAGGCATCTCCCTTCAACACGGGCCGGTCACAAGAAAAGTGGCAGGAATGGTTCAGCTGAGGTTTGTGGGAGGGGGAAGGTTAGGGTTGGGTGTTCTTTCAGTCTCAGCCTTGCTGGGCTGGAGGATTGTATGCTGCCATTAACAGCTTGGTAGCAGAGAATCCACCCGACATCTGGTTTTTGTGGTGGGTGACAGCCAGCAAATAGTTAATTTTCCCTTTCAAATTTCTCCTCCCTTTATTTCATCAAATGTCCTGCCTTTGTACATCTGTGTCACCCAAATGCCCCTCCCTCCCCCTCACCAATATCATGTTCCTTTACCTTTTAACTTGAAAAATTATTGGGATCAATCTGAGCAGCTTCTCCTTCTGCACCTGGGGAATCTGGTGCACCAGCAGTTGTGCTCTGGAGGACTTAGAGGGTGACTCTGATAGGAGAGGGTACATTAGGAAGTTCAGTCAGATACACATGGATATGCCCAACACTTTGTCCCCTTGCTGAGAGTTTTTGAGGAGTCAAGAAACATGGACATTTTTTCTCCTACCTTGTGTGGGGATTTCATCGAGCCAGGATCCCAATTCACCATTTAGAAGTTGGTTGACACCTCAATAACAGCCAGGATGCAACAATTAGAGTTACAGAGTCATAGAGTCACAGAGCCCAGAAACAGGACCTTGAGCTCACCATGTCCATGCCTACCATCAAGTCGTTAGATGAGGTTCTAGTTTCTAGGGTAGCAAAGGTGGTGGCTGCCCAAAATCTGTTAGCAGTATTGGAAGTTAGTCCACTCCAGTGAAGCTCTGCTTGATGCCAGCTAGGTGCAGACTTTTCCCAGTGAGGCACAGGCTGCTGCATGGCACGGAAGCCAACTGTTGGCACAGGTGCTGAGGCAGTCATGGCAGCAAGTCTCTGAATCACAAAGTCATAGGTTCGCATGCACAGAAACAAGGTCTTCAGCCCACTGTGCCTGTGCCAGCCATCAAGTACCTATCTTTACTGATCCCATTTTCCAGCACCCAGCCCACTGCCTTCTACGCCATGGCCTCTCATGTGTTCATCTAAATACATCTTGAGTGTTGCGGGAGTACCTGCCTCGGCCACCCACTCAGGAGTGGATTTTGGGAGGATAATGTTATGGACATGGAAAGCACTTGAGAGAGTCTTCGACGCATTTGCTTTGAGTTGTCATTTCCACCTGTCCTCTGATATCAGCCTCATGACACAATAGGAGTGAGCTCCACTTTTCAAGTGCCACGGAATAGGGTGGCAAAGACACAGGCATCAGCGATGACCAGTCTTTGTAAGTTGATCACTAATACACATGTCGAGAAAACTGGCACCAGGTCTGAACTCGATGGGAGGCCATTAGCTTGCTCCCTTTGATGGTTAATAGGTTAGCTGGATGACTTTAAAGCATCAACCATTTGGTAATTGTTTGACCAAACAAGCAGAACTCATTCAGCCATGTGTTTAGATGTTAACCTTCTGCCAGGTGGGTTATTGTTTGACGTTACAAAGGACTGGAGTGATGCCACTAACACTGTCTTCACAAAATCTTCCAAATACAGTGGCAAACTGATGTCATCCTTTGCTCTCTAAGTACACTCGGTCACCTTTGATGAACAGTTGCCATTGTTTGCATGTCTGACACCAGAGTCATGAGACAAGAGCTCTGAAATGGTAACAGATTACTAGGCAGGCAGAGAAAACATTCAAGTACATTCTCAAAACCTCCTTGAAAAACTATAACATATTCTCAACTCTAGGGAATCCTTGGCCCATAAATAGTCAAATTGGAAAAGGAACATTTAGTATTGCATTGAGAATATTGAATCCATATTTTGGGAGCACACTACCAGCTTCTGATAAAAATATTCTTCTAACCAACTCCCTGCAGGCAAGACTCCATCTCTCCCTGCTGCATTAACTGTGAGAGCTGCATAATGGATAGAAGGTTGTTGTTAGAAGCCCAGTTTGTAGCTGCTGCATATGGTCCATGATTCACAGTGCTCCATCCTGTGACTCAACAAATCAGTTATGATTATTTTCCAATCAGACTGCATCATGTTGCCAGGAGATAAAATGCAATTAATCCTCTATCCTGATTTCTAAGATGGTTTCAAACTGAATCTGCAACAGAATTTGTTTCATTTAACAATGGGTTTCTTCATACTCCACCATCATTAACCAAAGGTTACTGACTGATGGTGAGGTGCAAATTTCCTCCAGCACCTAATCGTGATGATTCTTCAGTTCTGGGCCTTGATGTTAAATACTGCAAAATAGGAAACCAGGTGAATGGGGTAGATAGAGAATGACAGAACCTGATCTCCTCCTTGATCAGCTTGTGCTCACATTCCAGAGGGAGGTAAACCTAGATAGGGAGCGGGGTAGGAAGTTGATCTGATTTCCCTCTACTCCTGAACAATGACGTCAGCTCTGCTGTCCCAGCCAGCAGGGTTGCTGAACTTGATGCAGTCAGAAGGTAAAAGGGGCTAAATTGGATAGCTCGGAAAAATGAGCATGAAGATTGCTATACAAAAACTGGAACTACTCAGTGGATCAGGCAGCATCTGTGGAGAGGGAAACAAAGTGTCAGGTTGAAGACTTTATGTCTGCACCTCACCGTTAGTCAGAATTGTAATGCTTGATTAGGTCATGTTGACTGATTCCAATGCAAGAAGCAGGCAGGCTCAGTGTTTTCAGCATCCAGCACCCCTTGACCATATTGTTGACTGGCTGGATGCCTGAGACACAAAGAATAGATTACTGTGGGAGTGGGTGAACTGTAAGGCTTTTGGGCACAGCACAGGAGTTGGTGGAGGAGGTGAAGAGTAGGAGAGGCATTCCACGTCCCCAGGATGCCCAGCAAACACACACAAGTTCAGAATGCAGCTGGAGGAAAACCATGTCAGTCACAGCCAGGAGTCAGAACCTGATGATTTGCATGCAATGCAGCAAGAAATTCATTGACCTCACACACGCGTCAGGAAATAGATCTTTAAATCTCATATCCCACTGCTTGGGAGCGAGTGGGTTTTGTAGAAGCTTGGTCAGGAGAAAGTCCTTCAGCACCTGCAACACCACACCCCATAGATCTGGTCATTTAGAGCAGCAAATGCTCATGGAATCATGTTAACAGCTAGAAGAAATCATCCCACAACTAAGGTGTAGGTACTGATCCTTCTAAACAGTACTGGTGGTTGGTCCTTCCTGCCACTAAGATCACTTTCTGCTGTGGGAGGTACAGTGGGAGCTTTGGCTGGAGTACTGAGATCCAAAATGGCAGCACTGAAATCAAATTTCCTTCACATACTGACCGACGTCATGAATTGCCTATTGTGCAGTTTTCTTGTGGACATTCACTGTCCATTGCTTTTGCTTCCCCCAACCCCCGAGAGTGAATAATAACACAATGAATGGCAATCTGAAGTTTGCAAAAGTGGAAAAAATAAACATTGATTCCATTTTCTCATCCCTTTTGTGGAGTGAAGGAATGTAATGTAGTGCATTATTCACTGAGTCAATGGAAATCTTTATTCTATACGAGTGTAAAAGTGTTTTTTAAGCTTCACAATTAGGCCTATTCAACAAGAATTTCTACATAATAGCAGTTATACATTCAGAGCCAGGATGGAAAGGCCCTATGGAGTGAATCACTTTCTTGTAACATTGGCAACACCCATACCTGCAGCTTCATGAAGGAATAAGAACTTGGCTTTTGAATATAATTTGACAGTATTCCAACAAATGGAGAAGGATGCATAGGATCACTGTAAGATCACCAGGCGGGAATGCTAAGCGTCAATAGCTGTGGGAGAAATACCCAAAAAATCTAGCAGCTGTGTGAAGATTTCTGGCTGGTGAAGGCCATTAAAACAAAAAGGGCAAGGAAAGGAAATTGCACATAAAGACAACAGTGACCCAGGATCAACAGTAATTACATCCGCATGGACCTCACTTGGTGATTGAGTCATTGCTGAGAAGATTTGCTCATTCTGGGAGGCACTTCATTTGTGTAATGCTCGGGTCCTGAGTGAGTCTTGCACGTAGTTTGAACACAGTCTGGTTGCAATATGGTACAGAGCACCACAGCATTACATGGGAGGCCAGAAATGAAGAGAAAGAAGGGAGAAATGGAGAGGTCAGATGGAAGGAGGCCACGAGTGACATCAGGCAGCTCTGCTACTCAATGAGATCATGGCTTCCCAGTAATTTAACTCCATTCATTTAGCATTGGTTTCATATCCTTTTGTATCTTACAAAAATAATTTTGGGTATTAATTTTAAAATCATTCATTGAGCCAGCAACTGCTGAATTTATGGAAGAGTTGTGCAGTTCCACCAAGCTTTGTGTGAAGAAGTGTTGAAGGGCCAAACTCTAACAGGCCGTGTGGTCCCTGGAATATAGAGTTGTGGTGGTGATTTGATTGGGGTTTCAGGATTTGATCAATTGATGATGCAATTAGACAAAATTATGAGCCTTTCTGAGGAGCAGCTGAAAAACAAAAGGATCTCATAGTTGCTATTATAGGAATGAACAGTTGATTGTGACTGTAAATAAGTCACATGGGGACTGGAGCTGTAGATGCAAAAAATCTTTATTCAGCACGGCAAGCAGGCATTCTGGTGAATCTATCTCTCTTGAAGACACTCTGGAGAAAATCTCTGGACTCAAAGGTACACCAAGGTTTTTTACTGCTTAAGCTGAGTAAATACAGCTTACACTCTCTTGAAACTGCATTTACTCAAAAGAGTATAAACTTATAAAAAATAGTCACAATTACAGTTTCCTTCAATATTCAGGGTATAGACATGGCTCTGTAGAATTACTTAATTACGATGGCAGCACATCTCAATTGACAAGAACACCTCTGCCTGTTCAAGCACTTTTGTTGGAAATCCAGACACCCAAAACAGCCTCCTTTTTCAACTGCATTGAGATATAGGTCTCTGCAGACAATGGTGTGTATTCATGCAGCTGTTCTTGCCTTAGATTGAAGACTAGCTCTTGTTTCTATTAACTGGCTTCTGCCTCATCCCATAACTCCAGAAAGATGTCCCAGGTCTACCAATCCCTGTCACATACCCCTGTTGGACTCCTCAACAGAAGTCTGTCCCATGGAGGACAAAGGGGCTTTTAATTAAATAAAGTAACAAAAGGCCCTCCACTAAGAATCCCCTTGCCAATTACTAGACTACTACTAAAGCATGTCCCAACATCTACATTATCTATCAATCCTAACTGGCTATCTACAAGAATCTAGCAGCGATACTAATAAAATATTGTTCCAGACATTTGACCACATCCTCTTCCTGAAGATCTTCCTGGATATGTTTTATCCTTTTGATGATTTCAACCACCCTGCTGTGGTGTTGCAGTAGTCTATCCCTGTCAGATTTATGCTGTCCAAGCTGCCAATGTTTAAAGAAGAGAGACACAAGAAATTCCTCAGATGCTGGACTCTGGAGCAATACACAAAAAGTGCTGGAGGAACTCAGCTGGTCAGGAGGTGTCCATGGAGGGAAATAAACATTCGACATTTTGGACTGAGACCTTTCATCAAAGTAAGAAAGGAAGAGTGCAGAAGCCAGAATAAGAAGGTGTGGGAAGGGGGAGGAGCACACGCAGGAAGGGGATAGGTGAGTTCAGGTGATGGGCAAATCCAGGTGAGAAGGGGAAGGTAGTGGATGGGGTAGGGAGAGAAGATGTAATAAACTGAGAGTAGAAGAGGCCAAGGGCTGAAGAAGAAGGAATCCGGTAGGATAGGGCAGTGGAGCATGGAATAAGGGATAGGGGAGGAGAGGAGATGGGCAGGTCATCGAGGCAGGGGAAGGAGCCATGGGAATAAGGGAAGACAAAGGAGTGGAGGGAAAAGAAAAAGAAGGGGTGGGATTACCGGAAGTTAGGGAAATCAATGTAAAGGCCATCAGGTTGGAGACTCCCAAGGCGGAATATGAGGTGTTGTTCCTCCAACCTGTGCCTGGCCTCAATGTGGCAGTAGAAGAGGCCGTGGACAGACACGTCAGTATGGGAGTGGGATGTGGAATTGAAATGGTTGACCACCAGGAGGTCCTGGCTGTTGTGGTGGATGGAGCGAGGGTGCTCGATGAAGTGGTCACCAAATCTGTGTTGGGTCTCAGCGACGTACAGGAGGCCGCACCAGATGCAATAAATGACCCCCCAGACTCACAGGAAAAGCGCTGCCTCACCTGGAAGAATTGTCTGGGACCCAGAATGGTGGTGAGGGAGGAGGTGTAGGGGCAAGTGTAGCACTTGGTGTGTTTGCAGAGATAAGTACCAGGGCAGTTATCAGTGGAGAGGGACGAGTTGACAATGGAGTCGTGGAGAGCGTGGTCCCTTCAGAAAGTAGAGAGAGGGGGTGAGGGGAAGATGTGCCTATTGGTAGGATCCTGTTGGAAGTGGCGGAAGTTGCAGAGAGTGATGTGTTGGATGTGAAGGCTCATGAGGTAGTAAGTGAGGGCAAGGGGAACCCTGTTCCTGTTATGTCGGCGGGGGGAGGGGGTGAGGGCAGACATGTGGGAAGTGGAGGGAATATGGGTAAGGGTAGCGTTTTTGGTGATGGAGAGGAAACCCCAGTTACTAATAAAGGAGGACATCTCGGATGTCCTGGAATGGAAAGCCTCATCGTGGGAAAAGATACAGTGGAGGCGGAGGAACTGGGAGAAGGGAATGGCATCCTTTCAAGTGACAAGGTAGGAAGAGGTATTGTCAAGGTAACGGTGGGAGTCCATTGGATTTGTAGAAGAAGTCTGTGGTTAATCTGTCTCTGGAGATGGAGACAGAGAGATCCAGAAAGGGGAGAGAGGTGTCGGAGATGGACCATGTTAATTTGAGGGCAGAGTGGAAGTTGGAGACAAAGTTGATGAAATTGACGAGTTCAGCATGGGTGCAGGAAGCAGCCCCAATGCAGCTGTCAATGTAGCAGAGAAAGAGTTGGGAGGGGCGTTACTGGTGTCGACTTGGAATATGAACTGTTCCACGCAGCCAACGAAAAGGCAGGCCTTGCTGGGGCCCATGGCTACACCTTTAGCCTGGAGAAAGTGGGAGGAGCTGAAAGAGAAGTTGTTGAGGGTGAGTATCAGTTCTGCCAGATGGAGGAGGGTGGCAGTGGAGGGGTACTGGTTGGGTCTGTTATCGAGAAAGAAGCAGAGAGCCTTAAGGCCTTCCTGATGGGGGATGGACGTGTACAGGGACTCAATGTCCATGGTGAAAATGAGGAGGTCAGAGCCGAGGAACTGGAAGTCGTCGAAGTAATGGAGAGCATGCGAAGTGTCAGGGACATGGGTAGGAAGGGACTGAATCAAGGGGGACAAAATGGAGTCAAGATATGAGGACACAAGTTCAGTGGGGCAGGTTGTTTTGTCATTCTCGGCATTTCGCTACTTCCCCCTTTCTGGCTCACTGCTGCATACATCGCAGTTTATTTAATTTACCTCTACTTAAATCAAGTTAAGGATCACAGGTTCATGTTCACATTTTATGTCTATGTTTTTCTGTCTTATATGTCTTTGCACTGTACTGCTGCTGTAAAACAACAAATTTCACATCATATAGGTTAGTGATAATAAATCTGAATCTGATGCCGTAACAAAGGAATCTCCAGTAGATGAATCAAAGGGACCTATTGAGAGACATGATCACTCTGATCTCCAGTTCAGAATGATCATGTCTCTCGGTAGGTCCCTTTGATCCAACTACAGGTTTGGGGTGGTCTATATTTGAATGGCTCTTAGGGTCTCACCCCGATGGCACCCCCTCCAGGTATGTCCTTTCAATAACTGGCTTCATCACTAAAAGGGGCTCAGCACATGTGGCATCTCTTATCCAGGCTGGAGTGATTGGCTTCTGACATTCTGTGAAGGGTCTCAGTATAGTTTGTTAGAGCTGGTTTCTCACAAGAGTACGTTCCTTCTATTTGTTTTCACCAGCTAGGTCTGCATAATGACACAGTTTTCTTCTCTTGGCTGGGTCTGCCAGGCCCTCATGGTTGGGAAATTGGGATTTCTTGCCATAAATTGGATCCTTTCCCGTGTCTGTTTTCCCACTTCCTTCCTATTCTGATCTATCCCGCTAAACATCTAACACCCAGGACCAGCCTTTATTTCAAATACAATTACCGATACATTTTTGTGCATCCTTCACGGTTTGCTGACATGCTCTCTCCATATCCTTCGCACCTGCATTCCCTTGCATTCATTCGTCTGCTTCCATCAGGAGCAGTTAGGTGAGAAGCAGAGGGCAAGTCTGTAAGTCTGTAACAAGATTATTAGTGGACTGACTCTCACTTGGTCTGCCTTCTCTGGTTCCCTGTGGTCGGCAATGGATTGATGCTGTTTGATCCAGTCCCTGATCTAAGCTGAAAACTTATTTGCATTTCACCAGAGACTTCCAGAATTTCAAGCACATTACACATTTGCATTCCAGGAGACAGGAATGACCTGAATCCTGGCTGTTAATTTACGTTTAACAAGACAATGCACTGTAATTACAAAAATAAGCCTTCTAAAATTCAAAAGCTCAAAACCAGTATGTTGACAATACTTATCATCTTTTAACCTTTTGGGAAAAACATCCTTGTTAAGAAAAGCAATGATTAAGATTACTGTCCAATTGTTCTGAACTATCTCCCAAAATACCAATTTCAAATTCCCATTTTGGGTATATACTAATCACCAATTTCCCAAAATGCCAATTCCTCTCTGAAATGTGGGAATCTCACACCCGGAATAGTGACATTCACATTTTTATCCTGGAATCCATATGGCCAGTGTGGAATTTGGGCCTTTCTCAGATTGTATTACCTACAGTCTTGGGTAATGTGTCCTATTTTAGAATAATTAAAACTTGTCCTTCCAGGACCACTCTTTATTACAGACTATTGCTTCCACTTATCTCTGGGATGTGTATGTGTAGGTTTAGGTCCTGTGGCAGTTTGTACCCAACTCGATAAGTGACCCTTAATGGTGTCTGAATCTACTTCAGCCACCTTGCTGTGACTTTCCTTCACTCTCTTCTGGTCTACTTCTCCCGGCCCAGGATACTGTAATGAAGAAGGTGGATCTTACCGCTATCCCCAAGTCCGAGGCCTCCTCGTGGTCTTTACTCAGACTTTCCTGGAGCATGCTCAGAAAGACTGGATCATTCCTCTCTGGACTGTCTGACCCTGAGCAGACTTCATCTGTCCAATATTTTCGCTCTGTGTAGCCACTGGTGGGCCCATCAGCTTTCTGAATCACTATTCTCCAATTACTCTCACCCCCTCGAGTTGCTCTTTCACTTCCCCCTTGAAGAATCAATGTCTTTCATTATTTGCACATTCCCACTTCTCAGCCTCTGAGGCCAGCACTTCCAGATCTAGCTCATCACGTTCTTCTTTGGCCAATATGTTCTTCTTTGGCCATTCCCATTGTTGCCACACTGAGAGTGTACACCTGTTCGGCCCTCTCCCACAATAAACAAGAGACAAGGGAAGGAACAAAAAGAGCATTTATTTAAAACCAGTAACGGTGTACTCTGTGAGCTCCGTCCTCCCCTTTGTGCCACTGAGCTGATAATGCCTTCTGAATTCCCTTGTATATATAATGTGAAACTTTCCTGCAATATTGCCTCTCTTCAGTCTAGTTTTAAATATTTTCTTGCACACACACACTGTTACAAACAAATGTACTGCTATTAAGTTTCCCAAACAAATATACACACATCCCTCTGGCATCCCGAGTGGTAGCTCCTACACACCTGAGCATTCAGTAACCACGCAATGCTAATACAGGTGCCCACCCTCAACTGATAGTACCCACCAAACGGGTATACACGCACTCCTGAAGTCCTGAATGGTAAGTCACCACACACCACAACAGGTACTCTGTCTCAGCAAACTACATAGCTGGTTTGGGGGGGGGGGGGGGGGGGGGGGGGGGGGGGGG
>JAUZTB010000135.1:78191301-78203403 GCA_034780895.1 Rhynchobatus australiae
CACAGTGAAATGCACCTTTTGCATAGAGTGTTCTGGGGGCAGCCCGCAAGTGTCGCCACACTTCCGGCGCCAACATAGTGTGCCCACAACTTCCTAACTGGTACGTCTTTTTTGGAATGTGGCAGAAACCGGAGCACCCAGAGGAAACCCATGCAGACACAGGGACAATGTACAAACTCCTTACAGACAGCAGCGGGCATTGGACCCAGGTCACTGGCACTGTAATAGCGTTACGCTAACCGCTACACTATATTAAATGGAGTAAACCTTTTAGCCCTTCAAGCCTGCTCCACCGTTGAATTACTGATTATGCCTGACCTTTTCCATAACTCCACCTATCTTTCTTGGTTTGGAAATTCATAGATATATCAGCATCAGTTTTGAGACATTCAGTTGAAACAACTTTTTGGAAAGAAAGTTCCAGATTTCCCCTGGAAGCAATTTCTGACATCACACCTGAGGAGAACAGGTCTCATATTAAGGGCTCAAGCCATCCTATTCTCGACCTCCTCCACCAGATGAAACAGTTTCTCTCTATTTACTTTTCCCAATCCTTTAATCATTTTAAATGGGTCTATTACACCACCCTTTAATCTTCTGTGCTTAAAGGAACACAGTGCTGGCTTGCATAAGCTCTCCTATCATTTAAACCTTTAGCCCAGCAATCATCCTGGTGAATCTGGAAAGTCTGGCTCACGGCCTCAACACACACACCTCTCCCCCGTCCTCCAGAGAACTTTCCTGGTGAGCAGAACTGAGTGCAGTGCTTTGAATGGTGTTACATTAGAAGCGTGTGTGACCATCAAGTAATTTCCATGTCCCCTTGAGAAAAAAGTCAACATTACCTTGGAGTTTTAAAATACTTTTTGTATTGGTTCAATAACTTTTAGTGATTTCTGTATCTCAACCCTTAACCCTCTCAGCTCCTCCACAGTTCCTTTCTTCTCACTATTCAGAAATACACAGGTTTCAAGTGGATGAGCTCACCTCCCTCTACGCTGAACCCCATTTGCCACAATTTTGCTCACACATTAGACCCCCTATCAACTTTATGCTCCAGTCTGCACTATTTGCCACATGCAAACTTAGTTAAATGGAATGCCTGGCCTTCATCTAAATAAATTACAAATATTACAAAATGGTTAAAGTCCTAGTAGAGCTCCCTGGAGGACACCATTGGTCTTGCCCATTGGATCGAAAATGATGAGTTCAAATATTACTTATTGTAAAAGCATCAGAACAACAGTGGCTCAAAGAAACTTAGGGGTATAAGTACAGAGATGATTAACATAGAGAAGTCAGCTGCAAAAAACATCAAAGTGGTAAGTGGAATGTAGTTCTTCTAACCCGAGGGTTTCAATGCCACAAAAAGGACGTTTCATTAGAGCTGTAGAAAGCCCTCTACCATCACCTCAGAATTTTTTTCCAATATCTTCTATGCCAATGATGTTAGGCTCTCTGGTGCGTTGTTACCAAGCTGTTCCCTGCTGCCTTTCTTGAAAAGGGGGACCTTGTTTGCTCTCCTCCAGTCATCTGGTACTCTCTTGTGTCTAACAAAGACTTAAACATCTCGGCCACAGCCTCAGCAATCTTTTCCCATGCCTCCTGCAGGAGCCTAGGATAAATCCCATCCAATCCTGGGGATTTATCCACCTTTAAGCCCACTCAGATACTGAGTACCTTCTCCTTATTTATGAAGACCTGCATTAGACTTTTACCTATCCCTTACTGAATTCTACAACTACAATGATTGTTTCCTTTGTGAATACTGATGAAAAGTATTAATTTAGACTTCACCTATACCTCCCTCAATTTTATGAAGTTCTATATCCTAGCACATACAGTCCACTTTATTGACTATGGGCTGCCACATGCCTATCATCGTTGGC
Source organism: Rhynchobatus australiae (assembly GCA_034780895.1). Classification (NCBI taxonomy): domain Eukaryota; kingdom Metazoa; phylum Chordata; class Chondrichthyes; order Rhinopristiformes; family Rhynchobatidae; genus Rhynchobatus; species Rhynchobatus australiae. The sequence continues at coordinate 78,193,191 of JAUZTB010000135.1, forward strand.
AGAGAGATCAGCAATCATGTCCTCACATTCTGGAACTCAGTTGCTAAATACTTTTGCTTTGGTGGTCCTTCTTCTCATATGTTGACTGTTCAGGACCAAACCACTGCAAGATGACAATAATTCCCATCAAACCAGAGGAAATGCTTTACTGATTTAAGCTACATGGCTGTATATTAAATTAACAAAAAAATGTTATTATTTAAATCTATAACAGAAAGAAAGCCATCACTTAAATTGACTAAAGATGATCTGACTGTTTAATTATGGACTATTGTTCAAAATTAACCAATTACCTACTATGAGGTAATATTGAAAGAGACCTCAGAAGTCTGTGTATTGTGGGAGGATAAGTTTTCCTTCAATTAAATGAATAAATTATTTTCTTATTGTCAAGCTCAGTCTTTAAAAGAGGCTGAAGTGAAATAAAGCAGAAAGAATCAGGGCCACACAGAAACACAAAAGTTAATAAGGCTTCCAAGGTTGTCAACTAGAACCCTCCTTCCTCCTCCTGCAATGTAAGCAGAAGTACTCATGGAAATGCTGAATGAATCAATAAGCAGAAATGAATAAATCTTAAATACTTTTAGTTTAACTTTTTCCTGGCTGGATCATTCTGCTACAGACCTAAATGATCCCAGTGTATGGAGGGCACTACTCACGCTGTTGGAAGATTCAACCAGGATTCTGCTGGACCATTGGGCCATTTGGATATCTTGAAACAAGGAACATAAGCTTTCAGCAATCATGGTATTTTGGGCTGAGATTGCATTAAGGAAAATAAAAATGCATGTAAGAGGACACTTCAATTCAGTAGAAACATGAGCAATGTGTTTTATTTATCACATGAGAAGATGTTAGGCACAGATAAGGTACACTGAACAAATGAACAACAAAGCCTGCTTAGCCAGCCAGTTATCTGAACTGGCTGTCTAGTTTCAAAGCCCAGTCCCTGTGCACCAAGACCCCATCCCCACTCTGAAACCTCTCCCTCCAATTTCCCATTATTGTGCCAATGGGACATTATTGACACAGTATTGGAGAGAAAATTGGAGGGGTCCTGCCCGAGGTGACATTCTGCAGAGAGTGTGTATTTGAAAGATCAGGCCCAATATGTTACACCTTGAAATATAATTTTAGAATGCACAGCCCTGTAGCGTTCTAGTTTGCCCTGGAGTGTGTGCCTGGCAGAAGCAGGTGTTGGTAAATCATGGGCAGAATTTCACGACACGGGCATTCATGGAGAGAGGCTTCACATCAAGAAAACGCTTTCAAAAAATCAGTAAGTCAAATTAAGATGTCAATTGAATGCATCTCAGAGAAGTTTGATTACTTTGAGATGAATTCCTGCTCTACAAATTTGTGTCTAATCGTCTAACTTGTAGTTTGCAGAATATAGGGAGAGAACTGCAAGTGATTTACTCTGACAATACATTAGAATTAAAAGGATAAACTCTCCTCAGCACTGAGGGACAGATTCCTATCAGATTGCTTTAACACTTGCAGAAAAAAGAGGATTTTAACAACTCTTTAAGCTTGCTGAAAGATGAACCAGGTCTCAAATGTTACACAGATCTGATTAGCTCATAGTTTCAGATTTCTTTTGAATATTGCTATAGTTGGCCCACTGAACAAAGCTCCCTTACTAAAATCTGTCTGATCACTCACAATCCTTGTGGTCGAAAGGTTACACAGAAGAACTGACCCCATTTCAATTCTAGTTTTAAGTTACTTGCAAATAAGTGAATCAGAGCTTCCTTTATAAGTCTCCCCATCAATCAATATGTGCTCCCACATCCACTGCTACTCCAGCCACAGCCCCAGCTTAGTAACTTCCAACACTGGTAAACTCTGACTTGAATCAGAATCCTCCCTGTAGATGCTCGTGGTAGAGCATGAATGCAACCAGCAATTTCAATTCAACTATATAGGGCGCAGGCAGTAGAATAGTGCAGTGTATCTATCATAAGATGTACATCTAACATACGTAAGTTGCTCTCTGATCTTGAAGACTTCAAGTTTAAGAGAACATTTCTTACAAATATCCCCAGTGTCTTTTTGCAAACTGTTCTTTGATCACGTGACAAAGAGCTGCTCACTCTGCAAGAAGTACACAGTGTGGGAGAACTTGCTGTCCAGATGGCAAGGCCTGAGAAACACCCAAAGCAGAGCTTGAAACACTTTTACCTGCAGTCCATCAGAGGCGACCGAGTTGGTAAATGCCACAGACCCGTTACCATCGAGATGGTGGGAATCGATGCACTCTGGGCAGTTATGTGCAGAGAAATTGCAAGGAGGAGAGCAACCAGGAGACAGGCAGGCAGGTCGGATCTGGGTTTGAAAGAGAGAAATGGTGGGGAAGAGAAGGACAGTGCAGGATAGGCAAGAGGTGGGGGGTGGTGGACAGAGAGGGAGAGGTAGACAAATGGCATGTGAAGGGTAAGATCGATGATATGTGGAAGGGTGAGAGAAGATGGTGTGTTGTGGGATGGAGAGGAAAGAGATGGTATGTGAGGTAGGGTGGGGGAAAAGAGTGATACCAGAACTTTGCTCTCACATCTCTATCCCGTCCCTCTCTCTGAGTCTCCCGCTCTTCCACCGTCTCCCTCTCTCTCCCTCTCCTCCAATCACCACTTTCTCCTTCTCTTACGTCTCTCACTCCCTCTTCCACAACACCATCCTCTACCACCCCCCAACTCCCTCTCTTTCACAGGTGCCCATGATATAACTTCGTGCGTGTGTGTGTTGAGTCTTTGCTTCATGCTGAGTGGCAGGTGCTACTGACTGTCTTTTTTCACATTCAGTTGTGTGTAAGCATGGAAGAGGTCTAATTCCGTGAATACCTTTGATCCTGGAAACTCTGCAGGTGATATCACAAACATACCATCTTATTCTAGCCTATCTAATTCCTTTTCAACTTGACTCTTTTGAGCATTCAGAACTAGTCTTGGCCTATGTTAGACCATCTCCAGTTGCTCTGATGTATACGTGCACATTATATAGGGTCATAGAATCATACAGCACGGAAACAGGCCCTTCTGCCCAACTCGCCCATGCCGACTGTGTTGTTCAGCAAGCTAGTCCCATCTGCTCGTGTTTGGCCCAAAGCCTTCCAAACCTCATATCCTATTATTCTAGTGCAACTATCTTCAGAAATATTGCTATACCTTTCTAATAAAGTGTAATAATGAGACTTGAAAGCAACAATAGTGAAAACTTTCTTCAATTCAGCTTGAGTTACCTCAGCCAGTCCTTCCCCATTAAAGCTGGTCTGTTTTCATGGCTTTCTACAATGACAGGCAATGGTATTCCTTCTCAGTTCTGCTGCACTGTGTACTCATTTGCCTCAATATCTGTAAAAACTCACCGGAGAATTTTCTTTTGATCTCAAATCAAGAACCAAGCCGTCCAAAAGCTGATTCAACACCAAAACTTGCAAGGAGATTAGAAAGAATCCCAGCTGCTAGACTAAATTTACAGTTACTGCTCATTTAAAAGAGAAAGCCAATTATAATTTTCCAAAATGTGTACTTTGATAAATTACTTATGATCCATCACTGATGATGCAAGAGTGCTATTAAAAAAATAACTTTAATTTTTTAAAACAACTGAGGACACAATATTATACATCCATAAATGTAGCTACCTGCATAAACATATTGTGATTCTATTGGACAGGAGATTCATGATTTGCAACAATCTAACACTAAAGAGGACACTCAGTATGTAGCAGGAGCTTGAGAGCCAACCTGTGTTCAGGTTAAGTGTTCTGCCTAGCAAATAAGCCTCCACCTCTGATGTATGTATACTGTACCTTAATTCATTTGTGAAGATGTTACACATTGTATTTTAACTTCCATCTTTTCAACTATGCAGATGGAAGTATTCATAATGGTTCTGGTGGAACAACATCTAATAGTAGTGTTCTCAAACAACCTGGCAACAAACTAAAAAGCTTCCACACAAAAAAGTCCCCTTCAAAACAAGCTGCTTGATGTTCACATGTAACCATATTTTTGTGGGTGTTGCCTCTCAAAACTATGGAAGAACTTCACTCCAATATAATGCAGCAGGTGGTGTGATATACTCATCAGCAGATGGTAGATTCCCTACTGACACATGGACTACTTGTGGTGACATAATGATGGAATACTTAGAGGATTAACCCTCATTCTGTTAAGTAAATAAGAACTACCAACAGTTCATATTTTGTGTCTGGAGCTCCAAATAGTAAATGAAGGTACAGGTTTGTACAGATCATGACCATTGGACAAGGTATGCCGAATATCATCACTAATTATCTTAAAATGAGAAATGGGATAGAAACAGCTTTGTTTTTTTTAAAATTAATGATTGTAGAAAAACATGGTGGCCATGAGTATTGTAGATATGAGCTCCTTGTAAAGATTAGGAACTTTTTTTGAACAAAGTGAAAATGTAGAGGAGAAAAAGCCATATGGGATAAAACATTGGCTGAAGCAGAAAGTTACAGAAAGGATGGACATGTTGGTAATTAGAAAAGAAAGATGGGGAATGACTGTGTGTGTGTGCACGCGCGTGAGAGAGAGAGATAAAGAGAGAGCTAGCAGTGAAGATAAGAATCTTTGGGGTAGAAATTCAAACTCAGTTGTCTGCGTTATACATGTAATATAGTCCTGGCTACCTGCCGTACTCAGTTTCCAAATTCTTTTTCCACTGAAATCTATATGATGATATGGTTTCATGGTGATCATGTTTTAAGATAATTTTTTTTCTTCAAATCCCATCTAATATGCCATGATCAAAAATCAAAGCAAAAAATTTAAATTCTGGAAATTTGTAATAAAAACCAAAAATGCTCAGAAATTTGGACACCATCTGTGGAAGGAAAAGTTGAGTTAATATTTCAGGTCAATGACCATTCATCAAAAGCAGGAAAAGTTATTTAAATTGGAGAAAAGGGTGAAGAGAACACAGGAAATACATGTAACAGGGTGGAGACCAGGAGAGACTTAATGAGGCAAGTGGTGGTGGTGCCAGCTGGGAAAGGGTGAAGAGAGCTGGTTTATCACAGAGGGCAAAACAAAGAAGAGTGGATGAAAACAAACATTCCTGCAACTGCAGGATACAGTGCAGTGCAGTTGCTGGAAACCTTAAATAGAAGAGAACTACTCAGCAGGTCAGGCAGCATTTGTGGAGAGAGAAAAACAAACTTAATGTTACGGCTTCATTAATTTGTAGCTAAGCTGCTGAAAAATATCACTATAAGTTGATATTTTATAGCTACTGCAAACTATTTTAAAATGCATAAGTAATGCATTCAGCACAAGCGACCAAAGGATAATTTTCTACATATTTACTAGGCTTGAGTTTGCAATCAGATTTTTGACAGTATTAAGATTGCTTGTGTGTAGATAAATTTGGGTTGTGCAGTTGTTTTCCTCTTGTTCCAGCTATGTGTCTACCTTATAATCTCGGGTAATCTTAAATGTTTCCATTAACTTGAGGTAAATCCATGATAAATTAGATGATAATTGCAAATTTCATAATTTATGCACAATAACATTCAGTAAACCTATTTTATAATGAAACTTAATATCTATGAGACACATTTATTGTGAGTGTGCATATGGGTTTGGGTAGTAGTGAGGATAAGATCCAAGAAAAATACAATTCCTTCTTCTGACTTCCATATTTCAGGCCAATCTGTTACCTGAGTGTGCACAAGGAGAGAGTGTGCAAGTTGTGAATTTAATTAGTTAAATTCCTCAAATTAAGCAAAATTAATGTTGTTTTATTGATGGTTTAATGTTGGCTGCATTGGTTTCTCAAAGCAGAACCCAGTAGCATTTGACAAGCTGAAGCTGTGACAGGAAAATATGCCAGTAAGTATTCAGTGCTCAGAGCCACTTTGTTACTGGTGTATGTGCAAAGATTTGTTCATTATGTTTGTGCTACAAGGTGGCTACACATGATTTGGACTTGACATCACACATTTTGAATTGCTGGCAGATTGGAACAGCCAGTAAAGCTGCTGCCTTGAGTTCCAACCTGTTGCCCATGTCTATTCTGTGGACTTGCATGTTCTTCATGTGACCACGTTGCTTTCCTCCGGGTACTCTGGTTTCCTTCCTCATCCCAAAGACATGTAGTTTGGTAGGTTAATTGGCCACTGTGCACAGGTGAGTGGTAGCATCTGGGAAGGGTTGAAGGAAATGTACAGAGAGAATAAAAAGGAATTCATGTAGAATTAGCATAAAATTAGTTTAATGGATGCTTGATGGTCAGTACAGATTCAGCGTTCTGCAGGGACTGTTGCCATGCTGTACAACTCTATGGACTTTGGAGTTCCAAGGTTTTCCTTGCCTTTAGTTACTTTTGACCTCAGGTGAAGGGCAACAGCAACAGCAGGAGAAGTAGCGGCAGCAGGGGGAGCAGGAGCTGGATGACCTGTATCGGCAACAGCCTCGTGCACTGAAACCTGTAGCTGCTCAGTGAAGTCAAAGGCAGCTGAGAGGAATGGCTGACAGAAGGCCAAGGCACACATTCAAGCAGAGGAGAAGCTACCTCAACACGTTGAACACCCATCAGAGGAGGCTTATGGTCTCTGGTCAGTTAGTACTGGATACTGCAGCCTGATGGAAGAAGATCCACTGCCAGTTTGGCCAGAATTTACTAGTGGTTCCCAAAGACACTGACGCCCTCAGTACCTTCCCCTCTGGATCCTTCCAGGACCCTGCCAAAGACATTTGCAAGATGCTGCTGGAGACATTTGTGGGTCGCCAAACCAGAAGGCCGAAAGCTTCCATGTCAGAGTGCTCCATTACATGAACTTCAGCTGATATAAGCCATTCAGAATGAGGGGTGCTCAGGTTGTTGCTCTGGCTGGCTTCCCATGGATGGTGCGATCATCAATTGCATGCCTGTCACAATAAAGCAGCCATGGATCACCCCAGAAGAGTTCATCAGCTGGAAACACTTCACTGTGCAGATAAAAAATCTTTCAGGTGCGCACAGGATTCCTAGGCACCTGTTTTTATGTGTCCAGCCAGTCAGTCTGCCCTCTCTGATCCCTTCGTGCCTTCAAGCAGATTTTTTTGGGCTGAGCTTTGTTCCCACCATCCAGGATCTTCAAAATGGTCAGGGTGTGATGTGCTTTACAAAATATTGTGTTGCAGTGAGTTGTGTGCCTGCAGGACCAAAGTGCAGGGCACACAGCTTCTGGGAGATCTCCAGAGAGGAGGATGAAGACTAGGAGATGGAGAGAAAAGAAGGGGGAAGCAGTGGAAGGTATTGGGGGAAACATGCTATCAGCAACGTGCACTCATAGTGCCCAGATTGTTGGTGAAGAGTGCGGACCTCCACATAATTTCTACATCTGTTGCTTTGTGCAGGTCATCACTCTTTAGAGTCATAGAATCATACAGCACAGAAACATGACCTTCAGCCCAATTGGTCCATGCTGACCCAATGGAATTGGAATTGGTTTATTATTTTCACATGTACTGAGGTACAGTGAAAAACTTGTTTTGCATGGCATCCATAAAGATCATTTCATTACAACAGTGCATTGATGTTGTACAAGGGAAACAATAATAGAATGCAAAATAAAGGGTTACAGTTGCAGAGAAAGTGCAGTGCAGGCAGACAATAAGGTGCAAGGCCATAACGATGTAGATTGTGAGGCCAAGAATCCATCTTATCGTACTAGGGGACTGTTCAATAGTCTTAAAGGCACTATTATAAAGGCCTGTCATATTACATTATTGAGGCATGAACAGTATGGCAAGGGTGCTTGCCAGAACAACCTACATTCTCTGCTGCTGCTCCTGAAATCTCTTGTTCCTTGATAGCCCCTGAGTTCTCAGCCCTGTGACTATCTAAGCAGAATCTGTCTGGCCTCGGCCAGAATGTGGGCTCTCCATTTGATGTCCCTCCTTCCACACCTCCAGTCTTGCTGTGTGATGTGTGAGTTCCCTGTGTGAGAACCTGCGTTGGTCCCACCAGAGGGTGAGTGCCTTCAAGGAGTTGTCATTTCATCTGTGACCTGAATCACCTGTTGTGGGGCACAAGAAGGTTTTGCAGGAGACAAAAGGCATGATTAACATTTAGTGCAGGTAAGAATATTGAAGTTCTTATTATGCTCATGATCATATTTCCATTTGGAGTTGGTGTTATGTCACGATGGAAAGCACACATTCGAGGGCTCAGGGTCATGAAGTCATGAGCAGTGGTAGGATATAGAGTGACTGAGGCTGGAGAAACACTTGTAGATGAATGTACTATTTCTTAAAAATAATCTTTCCTGCCCTTGAATCATTTCCTGTATCAATGAAGATTGTCCCATGTTTCTGCTGGTGTCCTCTTGTACCACCTCAACAAGACGTTCCAATTATCTCCTTCCTCCCCTCTTTCTTAGGAAAAGTACATCCCTCTGGGTCCTACTAGACCCCAGCAGCACACTCCGAAAGGCATTATGAGATTGAAACACAGCCTTAAACTTCAAGGTCCCATTCTCCCATCCTTCTCTTTGGGTTCCTGCTTCAAACTCCTTCAAGTTGAATGTTTAGAATGTCCCTTTGGAAAGTGAAGTGGTTGACATTAATTAACCTGGAAACCAATAAATCATGATTATGCAGTGCTTGAAGGAAGTAAAAAGCCACTAACAAGGTTTGTCACACTTTACTTGGCACCCTACCTTACTATCATCACTTTGACTTCAGTCCTAAGTTACAGTAGTCTCATTGCAATTGCTGTTATGTCTCAGTGTTTCCATTGATCTCCCCCTGTAAACAGTAAGGCAATCCACAGAAACTAGGAAAAGGAAGAGACTCAACTGCACCAATTTTCTGACATTTCTGGGAGTTTCCTGACTGCCTTGTTATAATTAAGGTGGGACAAGGGGCCTGTTTCTGTGCTGTATCATTCTACAACAGTGAACAAGTAGTACTGTCCAAGTCATACAAGCCAAAAGGTAGCCAGAAGTAGATGAAGGTTCCTTGAATTGAAGTGACACCATACCTCGGGAAACTTGAACAGTGACTACCAATGACATCCAAGTACTGAATAGCACTTGTGGCTTCCACTGGCAAAATCTAAGCCCATCAAGTGAGCTTTTTCTCTGAAGAGAAGTTTTAAGTTTTGAACACCTGCCACATTATTTATGCTTCCAAAGAGTGTGATTATGGGAGTACTTGTATGTTCTAAGAAAGCTCAATTAATACATGAGGGAGAAAAAACAGAAGGTGGGTGAAGTGTAGATAGGAGAAAACCTGTGAGGAGGATGGACACTATTGGGTGAAATGACTTGAACTATGCTGTAAATTCTATGTAATTTTTGGATTAGAAACAGCATAAGCATTCAGGGAGGATCCAGTCTCCTGAGCAAAGATTGTTTTATAATGACAGATGTGTTGAAATGAAGAGTCACTTACTTGATCGTTGGCAATGAAAGTGAATTAATATTTACGAGGATTAAAAGATTGCAACCTTGGACTCATACATATTTTATGACGTGCAACAGTGATAGCAGATTGAAAGGGCATACAGTGAAGAATCATGTGTAATATAGCAGCTTACATCTGAAGTTCATGTCTGGTATGCCCTTACTTAAATGTTCAGTTATCTACTTGAATAATAGGTGGGGCAGCAATTGCAATCAAAATTAGATGAAGTATTCAAACTTTATATCTCCTCTCTATTGAATTTTATATTGCATGAGGTACATTTTAAACGTTGAACTTTTTAAATTGAAATGATTATTGTGAAGATATAAAATTATAAAATTAAGAACATAACTTGTACATTGATGTGGAATGTCAAAAAAGTAACCTGGAGCTGCTGCCTATGGGTTTCATAATTTCCCAATTATTTTCTTGTGTTATTTCCCCATTGTACTCATCCTTTGCTGAAAGCAGTGATATTGTTGTACAATGGTGATAATTTTATTATTGGTGACTAAAGTGGTGACTAAAGTCCCTCTTTAGTGGGACTAGACAATGAATGTGAGTGGTCTATTTGGTCATAGGTTAATAATGTTGAAGAGTAATCTTGATTGTTGTGCTTGGGACTTAATGAAGTAATTGAGGCATTTCAAAGAACTACGTTGTTTGAGGAATGGAATTTTTACTAATCATATAAACACTTGAAATCATGACGCGCAAAGAGCAAATAGTGCTTTCTGTTTTCATGGTTTGAGAAGCAGTGACAAAGGTTAAACTTTCTGACTTTAATGAAT
>JAUZTB010000135.1:78868276-78885071 GCA_034780895.1 Rhynchobatus australiae
CACGTAAGAATGAAGTGTGCAGATCTGTGACCCACAACTCCACATTAACACAGGCGTCAATACTTGCAATCCAGAGCTGTCTTGGAACATTTACACATTTTTAAACACATTACAAGTAATTCTGTCATTGTGGGTTATCACTATGCCAACGTGATTGCATGAAATCTTACCTTCCCCCTCTTCTTTTATTGACTTTGGTTGAGATACAGCAAAACACTGCATAGTTTCATATTTCTGAGGTGCTTCCTGGTTATCATGGCCTTCCTCCTCAGTGTCACCAGGCGGTTTAACCAACATACGACAGTTAAAAGTGTGGCTGTTTCGTCTCGGGGCTTCATTGGACCAAGGCACCACATTAACTGGGAAATGTAATGATTCATACACTTCAGTATAAAATTGGGAAAAATAATTTGTCTACTGTAAAAATCCTTGTTTCCTATACATTTTGTATTTAATGTTAAAATATTCATTATATGATGCAGGTGCCACATACAACTTAAAAGCAACTTCCCAGCACATTAACATGCAGAAAATAATAGGCAAAGAATATCCAGGAAATTTTTTAAATATCTACACAAACAATCGATAATCTGGAAGCCAACTACTTTGAAATAAATTTAACCTTTGAAATTTAAATTTAACCAGGTTGGATTTAATACATTAACTTGGTTATTTTATTCTGAGGCACAACCTCTAGAAATGTAACATGACTCAAGTTGTGATTTACTTCATTGTCTCTTAGTGACCCAACTAACATCAAGGTAGCTCTGGAACCTTGATCAGATGACTGAAAATACAGCTAACAGCCTATTTTTAAGGCTTAGGCTTCAGCAGCAAGACCTTGGCAATCTACACAGCTCCAAGGAATACGCCACTTGGTCAGTGAAGTAATAAGTTGGTTGCCAGCAGGCAGAAAAGCACGAGGGTCAAGGCAGAAATAAATGACAGCAGGTGTTGCTGCAGAGCCTTGGAGAACAGGGATATCACACAACCTCAATTTCCCCATTAACAGGGCCAAACATCAAAAAACAAGACGCCAATCAAAAAATCCCTTACAAAATGGTAGCTGCCAAATAATCAGTGTAAAAGCAGCATCCAATGATCCACTGCCAATTTCGAGCCATCAACAGCTGCGTGAACAACTAACAAGTATTAAATGAACAGACAACAGTATTTAAACAGATCCTTACCAAGAGATTTAGGCAAAAGGTTTCTCACAAACTCTGTATGGTCACCAACATGTAGAATGCTGTATACACTGGAGTTTATAAGCTCTTCTTGGTTGTACTTCAGGTACTGGGTCACGTTCTCAGATACAAACACTATGTGCCCTTCAAGATTGACCACAAAAAGGAATCCATCCAAGGCCTGTAAAGAAGGTACTACAAAGTAAATGCAATTTTTAAAGACATTCTCCCATCTGATACATTATTCTGCTAAAATGTTAGAAAACTTGAGATTGTGGACAAATATCAATGCCACTTTTCATTTTCAAATCTAAAAGTTCTACCGCTCAACACCCTGGAAGCTGCTTGGATATATGCAGACTGCCAAACTAATACCAAGCCAAATGCAGCCTGTTAGCAAGCAGTCCTTGGTGCATCTATACAACTTTATCAATTGACACCCTCTTCAACTGCTCCCTCCCCACATCTTCCTACTGACAGATTTTGCAGCATTCATTATGTATTCCTTGCAGTGCAATGCTGTGACTAGGAACAGAAGGCAGACAATGTCTCAAAGGGTGGCACAGTGGCGCAGCAAGTGGAGCTGCTGTCTCACAGCTCTAGTGACCTGGGTTCAATGTTGACCTCCTTCAATCCCGTGTGGAGTTTGTACTTCTCCCTGTGACTACATGGGTTTCCCTCTAGGTGCTCCCAAAGACGTGGATTGGTAGGGTAATTTGTATTGTAAATTGCCCCTGGTTTGTGGGTGAGTGGTGGAATCTGAAGGGGGAGGAGATAGTAAAGTGGAGAGAATAAAAAGGAAAAGTGTAGGTTTATTGCAAATGGGTGCTTGATGTCGGAGCAGACTCGGTGGGCTGAAAGATCTGTTTCCGTGCTGTCTGACTGTTAAATATCGATCCATCCTTGGCCTATGCCAAAAGCTAAATAACATAGTACATGAGTACTATCTATTCCTAACTCTGAGAAGTTGGCAGTGAATCATCTTCTTAAACCTCTGGATTCTGGGTGAAGTTTCTCCTACACTATCATTCCAAGAATGCAGAGGAGCATCTATCCTGCTGTTACAAGACTATTGAATGGTTCTCCAATACGATAAGATGGACTCTTGACCTCACAATCTACCTCGTTGTGGCCTTGCACTTGTCTACCTGCATTGCACCTCCTCTGTAACTGTAACACTTTATTCTGCATTCTGTTATTGTTTGCCCTTGTACTACCTCAGTGCACTGTTGTAATGAAACTATTTGTGTGGACAGCATGCAAAACGAAGTTTTTCACTGTAACTCGGTACATGTGATAACAACAAACCAATTTACTAATATGTGCCTAAGCAGAAGGGCAACTAACTTAGAGGAAAACTCAGAAAAATAGTGATGTCTCAGTCCTTCCTGGTGATGGAGCTTGTTGAGCTGTCAAGTTGCTCCACTGTATCTTGTAGGTGATGTATGGTGCAGCCAAGGTGAACAAGTAACTTTCATCTCACCTCGGAACTTGGCTCTTTTATCCAAATTCCAAGTAATACTGGAATATGGTCCAGAGCTTGGTGGTCCTGTCAGAACTGAGCAACTGTGAGCATATTTTGGTGAGGAGGTCAGACAGTGCTGTCAGTGAACGCTTTCATCACTTAACTGATCATATTAGTAGAACTGAAGGGTGATAATTGGCTGGATTTGAACTGTCCATAGTTTGGTTACATTTAAACCTCGGGACATAGGGATCAAGTATAACAGATGTTCTCCCAGGCAACATCGATTAGGAAGATGTGTCTCTATTAGTTTGAGCAGAACCAAAATGCTATATGAGTGAAGCCTGGTCCTTGAAATTCAACAGGCAAGTCACTTAAGAAATGACAGTGAAACTGAGTTTCCACAGCTCTTGGTTCTAAACTGACCTCAAGCATCATTGGTCCAAGTGCATCTTTGTCGATGACACCTTGACCCGTGGAGGATACATCAGCCTTTTGCACAGCATCTTCATTTGCAGCAACCTTTTCTGCAAAACAAGAGGAAATTATTGCAACGTGGATTCTCACAGAATTTTCACAGGTAGTTTAATTCTGAAACAACTTTGTGCTGATTTTTAATAGATATATTAATTTGTTTCAAGAGGCCAGTTAAGAATCGGGTGGCAATATAGTGTGATCAAATAGTCTTATGTTCTAGAAAATAAATTGTTCAACAAAGTACTCCATATTTAAGCTTTTTTTTTGTTACACCAAAATGTCTTCAAGCTTAAAAGACAATTCCAGTTAGCAACTTTAACTGATCCTCCCTGTATGCTGCTGATGGGACCAATGGAAGTATGTAGTGATTTCAGCTATTAAATCACATGGAGACTTCAGGTTCTTGCTTTTGGATGAACACCTGCCATTGGGTTGATGTGCAAGGATTGACAAATAATCAGACACAAGTACTCCATGAAAGAGACAAAATAACGTTTGTTGTTTTTCGCCCCACTTGTTCCTTTGACCCCATGCCCACAAAACTACTGACCACCCAACTTCCCTTCCTGGGGTCTACTTTAGCCAATATTGTTAATGATTCTCTCCCCTCATGGAATATCATACCTGCTTCTAAATTTACAATCGCTATAGCACTCTCATCAGAAAAATAACAATTTCCATCGCACATTCAATTTCTTTTCTCCATTGAAAATCCTTAAGCAACTTTCAATTGTGGCGTTTTCCCATAAACTCCATGCCTCTATGGGTGAGACCACATCCTTCCCCTTCTACAAGGGACCACATCCTCCTCTGCTCACCCACTGGGTGGGACCACATCCTCACTCCTCTACCCACCAGGTGGGATCACATCATCCTACACCCATCTACTGGGTGGGACCGCATTCTTATCTTTCTAGTCACACCCTGAGAATCCCCTCCAAAACTTCTCTTCCTGCTTTTATTTCTCAGGTTGTGGTCTTGATCCACACATCCTTGGCCAGGTCATTGGAACATACAATGTTTTGTATCAAATGTACACTGCCCATAGCCAGTTCCACCTCTTCATCATTCTCAAGACCTCCACTGTCTCCAAACTGCCCCCCCTCCCCCAACATACACTTGTGGACTGGCAGAAACTCCATCTCAATGAGTAATAGGAAGACTAAAGCCATTGCACTGGATCGCCACCATAAATTCCACCCCCAGGCCAATCTACCTCATTGTGGCCTTGGACCTTATTGTCTGCCTGCTCTGCACTTTTCTGTAACTGTAAAACTTTATTCTGCATTCTGTCATTGCTTTTCCCTTGTCCTACCTTAATGTACTGATATAACAAAATGATCTGTATGGATAGCATGCAAAACAAAGATTTTCACTGTACATTAGTACATGTGACAATTATAAGCCAATTAATTTTAATTTTTGACCCCAGTACTTCCTCTTGGTTATTATCTGACAGTAAACTAGATTGTTTGCAATCTTGATGTCAAATTTGTCCTCCAAGGTGAGCTTCTGCCCACATTTCCACATTAACCTTAAAATCATTAAACCGCAACTCCACCCCTGCATCAGATATCTGCAGAAACCCCTTCCATGAGTTTGATGTCTAGACTTGATTATTACTTGAGATCATCCAAAATTCTGCTGCCTCCTCTAGAATATTACTCTAATGCTCAACGATTTTCACCTGAGCTCATACTTCATGAAACTTGGTGTCAAGTCTTGTCTGGTTGCAAACCTGTGAAGCAATGTGGGAAATTGAGCTACCCTGAGATTGTGGTGCAAAGTCGTCTTTGACTTTAGGTACCACTGATTTGTGCTTTGTTTCAGAGGGTAGTCAAAAGTTCAGCACAAAGGAACACCACAATGGTGCAGCAGGTAGTGCTACTATCTCGTAGCTCAGCTTAGGACCTGACCTCTGTCGCTGTCTGTGCAAAGCTTGTACATTTTCCCTTTCACTGTGTGGGTTTCCTCCTAGATCTAAAAGTGGTGCTGATTGGTAGGTTGATTGGCTAAATTACCTCCAGTACAGGTGGGTTGGAGATGATAGTCATTTGAGATAAGTGGAAATACGTGGAGAAAAGTGGATTCAGGAGATTTCCTTCTTTAAAAAGCCATCAGTGAACCAGTAGGTTCATTATCTGACTGCTTGCTGGATACTTTTAATGATTACCAGTATTTAATTTCCAAGTTCTCAGAACTAATTTCAAATTTCTATATTACCATGCTAACTTTTGTACACATTTTCTCCATTTTTTTTTAAATCCAGAAAGCCCTGTAACTGGTACTCTACTGTATGCTCTGAATTGGTGTTAGAGAGAGTCCCTAAAGAATGAAAGGGTAGGTCGACGTTTGTGACTGAGTCCCCACTGCAAAGCTCAGCAGCTGCTACTATAACTACTAGGCTGTACACAATCTAATGATATTGGTACCTAATTTTCGAAGTATTGCTGAATTCACCGGCTGCATCCGTTCTGCATAATAACATTTCAAGATTAAAATCAATTGTCATTTGCAATTTTTACATCTTCTAAACATTTTAGAATGTACTGAAAGTTACTGGAAAGGCAATATAGAAAGTAATGCATACAAATTCATATGTAAAGTCACTGAAATATCAACATCAAATCACTCCATATTTAAAATGAATGCCACTGATGTGTGTTTCCCAGAAGGATGGGGAACAATATTAGGCAATGTGAGCAATGAAAAATAATGGGCTGCCAATAACTGACTCCCACATCAAACCACTGGAAGTGGAAAGAGTAAGGCTAAAAGAAAACCTGAATATTAAATAAAGTTAGGCTAAGATGCTCATTACTTTAAACAATACTGCATTTGTGCAGATATTACTTATGCTAGCTGAATGCACAATCAGTTACTAGAAAATATTCCAAGATCTGAGATTCTTTACTAACNNNNTCATCAACAAAATCATTTAACTAAATGACAACTATGGAAGGTGCAATTAAAAGAGAAAAAAAATTAGCACTTTTTAAAAAAATAAAATACACAGCAATTGGGGATCAGAAAATACAAAGGCCCAGATGTGGTGGCTATAATGATAGTGATATCAGAGTTTGCCTCTGTTAAGGGTTGAAGATGGTTCAGGCATGTACAACTTAATCTGGAAATTCTCAAGTTGCTGTTATCAATTCAGTGCTCCTCAATGAGTATGGTGTTTGCAAGACTTGAGGGAATAATTGAGGGAAAACAATGTACGAACAAAAATCCCAGCTATTTACAAATTAGTTTTGCTGTAAAATATCCTGAGAATTGTTATGTCTTGATACCAAAGATGCAAGTGAGGTTTTAAAATGGTGCTCTGAACTGTAATTACTGTTTAGCAAACTCTTGTGGATTTTAGATTTCACCCATTTACATGTATGTTACAGTCTTTATTTCACACTCTCTAAATTGTTTGATTATTTGAAAAAAATATTAGCTTAATCCTAGCTGGTTTACTGTCTGTGAGAACTTATCGATGTGGCTGACTACTCAGCTAACTTGATGACATCAAGCTTGCTCAATACCAGGAATGGCCAACCACACCATTGCCTGAAAAGGTGATGCTCATGCTACAAAGATCGTTAACATCTTTGCGGAGGATTTATTTGCATTCAGTAGCAATGTTGTTGTGCTAACTGCAGAACCTGCGCCAACTGATTGTCATTCTACTGTCAGTGGAATAGCCATTGCAATTCACAGTGGATTAATTCTGCAGCTGGATTTTGTGGCATGACGAGATGTAGTACGTGAAGAATTTTTTTTCTCACCTCTGTAGCCAAGATTACACTCTTCTATGACTATTATCTTCCAGGAATATTATTTGAACTACTTTACTGTTGGATTAAGTGGGCTGGAACGTGCTGCCTGTGGCAAGTCCTATGTCCTCACTCCCAGCATTTGGACACACTGCAGATATAGCTTGTTCAGATCCCCTGATGTCAACTTGATTGCAAGTGTTAACCAAATCTACCTAATCTAAAATGGCAGGACCCTGATTTAATGGTGTCATGTCCACAAACCAAAAACAATTCTAACCATCAATAAAGCCATGTCTTTCTCCTGGCTTTGCTGGCTGTCAAGAGACTGAATACTTCAGAATATATCTGATGTTCAGAAATATTCAAAAACTATTACAAAATTTTAACAAGTCAAAAAGTTACAAGTTCTGACAAAGTTTCAAAATAAATCACTCTAAAACACTTGTAAATGAAACAGTTAAACTAAATTCAATAAGTTCAAAAGAAATGTAACTAATTTTATAATTACCCTTCACCCTTGCAGCCATCCCTGCATTCAAATCAGTTAAAATATCTCTATCAGTCACATGTACATCGAAATACACAGTTAAATGCATCTTTTGCATTGAGTGCTCTGGGGGCAGCCCACAAGTGTCGCCACGCTTCCAGCGCCAACATAGCATGCTCACAACTTCCTAACCCGTACATCTTTGGAATGTGGGAGGAAACCGGAGCACCCAGACGAAACCCATGCAGACACAGGGAGAACGTACAAAGTCCTTACAAACAACAGCCAGAATTGAACCCGGATCACTGGTACTGTAACAGCATTACACTAACCACTACACTACCATGCCTGCTCCTGTTCATAGTTTCAGTGAACAGATCCTCAGCTTAACTGCTGCAGAATTATTGTAAATTTTTACTTTGTCACTGAACTCCATTGGGGGTTCAAAGTCAGAGTGCGACTGACAAAATCATTGGCAGAACTCAGCCTGTAAATTTAGGGCTTCTGTTTTTGTACTGGAGCCCTGAGCTTCCTCACGTTTATACGACGGGAAAATGTCGGTTTGAAAGTGCTGGCATTTTCCAGAATTCCAACTGTTTTGTTTTCATCTGAATGTACTTGGTACTGTACATCATAAATTCTGTTGATATTTCGACTTTAATCTTGGAAAAAAAAACAGGATTTACTTTCCACATCTTTAATCTAATGCCTTCTGGATTTTCTCTGCAAAGTTTACCATTTCAGATCTTTTATTTCACAGCCATGTCTTGGTCATATGATAGGTTGAGAACTACTAATCTGGTGCTTGAATAACAATGTGTACTTTATTCGTATACTTCAATTTTAATATCTGATCAAAAACCTGAGGTGCACACAGCCATTTTAGTCCAAGGAATAATAATATTGATCATTTGTGTCTGGAATTTTAGTTAGAGCCTTAGTTAGACAACAAGACCCAATTTTAGTTAGCTGCAAAGATGAACAACAATTCTATCCTTGTTTTCATTGATAAAATTAACTGAAAAGATCAATACAAGCCAAGGAAATGTGGTAATTACAAAATACATACTGGTCTGAGCATAATTTTAAAGCACCCAATGTCTGATGCTCTAAAACCGCATCTGTTTCTGCTTTCTCAATGTTAATGGCAAAAAATGGGTTGACAGTCTGGTTCTTGGTATCTCCCTTTACTTCACATCCCAACTTCATTCTGAACAGCTGCTGTATGTGTACCATTCTGCATTTTAATTTCTTAAGAAGCAGCATGAAGTGAAAACAAGATACATTCAGAGAGCATGGTGCAATCTGGCTCTAAGCAGATGCAATGTGCTCATTTCCATCAGCCTGCCAGAAGGAAGGATCACTCTTTCCTGCTGAGTATGCCTTTCCATTGGGATTATGGCAGTGTCTTCAGAGACTTTGTTTATAATTACACTAACTGTAGCAACAGCAGCTTTGCCTACAAGATGACCACGTTGGATAGAATTCAATTGCACAATGTGATCGATTATTCTCTAAATCTACACATTTTTTTTTAATAACCAGTGGAATTGGTTGGCACTATAACAGCGGAAATAATGTAAATTGCTAATAAATGTTACTGTATGTTATTGGCAGAAGATTTGTGAGGGTTATCCCCAGTTTTGGATAAACAATGTCAATTCAAAAGACAGAATGGCAAAATCTGCAGTAAGTACAGTAAATGAGTATTTTAATTTACTGCTTCAACATAATTCTAGATTTTACATTAAATATTTATTAACATAAAACATGCAGCTGATAAAGTCAACAATACTGCAGATGGGTATCTTATTAAAGACTGAAGTTAAAATCTCAAAAAAACAAATGCTCAAAATACAGACAAAATACAATGTGGCAGCCCATGGAGCAATTTATCAGTCCTGTTCCACATTCAATTAAGTTAAACATTGGCGTCATACAGCTGGCCAAAAATGCATTCAGCAATTTACCCCTCTCACTGACATAATGCATCACAAAAGCGAATTTTGAGAAATTCAGGTATCTGCACACCTTTGGCCTTCAGCATATACTGCAATAGTGTAACATTAAGGTTATAACATCTTGGTTGGAAGGTTTCTGAATGACAAGCTAATTACACATTTAATGGTATTTAAGTAGTCAGGCACACTTCCTTCAACAAGTCATCTCATAGCATCTTCCTCCAGCCAATTAACATCAACCACAAGGCAAACGTTTCTGTAAAAATAAAAGCACTATTCACAATTACAATTTTTCTTGAAGGCTGGTGGGTCATTTGATGGAGCTCAGTGGCAGAGGGTTATTCAGTGGAGTTCACCTCCTGTGACCAAAGGGACAACCGGTGCAGCTCACCTCCTGTGGCCGAGGGGACACCTGCTGGAGTTCATGGTCAAGTGGACATCTGGTAGACCTCAATTCGCCAGTTGAGGGACACCATGTGACACTCAGCCCCACTGGCCGAGGGATGTCCAGAGGCGCCCACCTCCAACACCTCTCTGAAACAGTCTATGCTTGGCTAGAACTTTGGAATGAGCCTACTTGTGGTATAATGTAACCAACTATGCAATGCTTTGCACCAATCATGCTGATACTGCCATAAAATTATAACTGCTCCAAAGTAAATGTGCAATAGAGTCGTAGAGTATACAGCACGAAAGCAGTCCCTTCGGGCTGACATTTCATATTATCTGGGATGTCTATCTATTGTAATTCCATTTTCCTGCATTCCTTTCCTATCCAAATACCTTTCAAATGCTTTTTAAATGCTGTGACTGTACCTGCCTCTACTGTTACCTCTGACAGTTTGCTCTATGTACCACCACCCTCTGTATGGAAAAACTTATCCCTCAGGTCTCCTTTAAATATTTCCCACTCACCTTAAACCTATGCCCTCTAGTTTTAGACTCCCACACCTTTGGAAAAAGACTCCGACTACCTGCCCTATCTATGTCCCTCATAATTTTATAAACCTCTACAAGATCATCCCTCAGCCTTCTGTGCTCCAGTGAGAACAATCCCAGCCTATCCAATCTTGCCTTGTAACATCCTAGTGAATCTTTTCTGCACCCTTTCTAGTGCCACCACATCTTTTCTCTAGTGTGGTGACCAGAATTGCACACAATATTCCAAGTGTGGCCTAACCACTGTCTTGTACAGCTGTAACATGATGTCCCAACTATGATAATCAATAACCCAGTCTATGAAGGCAAACAAGCTAAACGCCTTCTTCATGACCTTCTCCAACTGTGTCACCATTTTCAGGGCGCTACAAACTTGCACCCTAAGGTTCCTCTGTACATCAACACTTCTAAGGTCCCTGCTGTTTACTGTATACATGTCCTATCAGTATAAGGTGGCCCATAATGTATTACCTCACACTTGTATGGATTAAATTCCATCTACCACTGCTCTGCCCAATTTACCAGCTGATCTATATCTCTCTGTAACCTTAGGTAACCAGCCTCACTATCTACATCTCCACCAATCTTCATGTGGTCAGCAAACTTGCTCATCAGACCACAGACGTTCTCATCCAAGTCACTTACCAATTCCCGAGGTGCACCTCTAGTTGCAGACTTCCAGCCAGAAAAAACAACCTTCCACCACTACCTTCTGCCTCCTGTCACCAAGCCACTCTTGGATCCAGTTTGCCAGAACACCTTGGATCCCATTTTCCCTAACTTTCTGGACTCGTCTACCTCGTCAAAAACCCTGCTAAAGTCTATGTGTAACACAGCTACTGTCTTGCCTTCATTAATTTTCTTAGTAACCCCCTCAAAAAACTAAATCAGATTTGTAAGGCAGCATTTCTCCTGCACAAAGCCTTGCTGACTTCCCCAACCAGTCCTTGCCTTTCCAACTGATTATAAATCCCAACCCTAAGAATTTCTTTCCAATAGTTTCCCTATTACTACGCAAGGTTCATTGGCCTGTTGTTTCCTGGTTTATCCCTAGCACACTTCTTGAATAAGGGAACAACATTAGCTACCCTTTAGTCTTCCAGTACCTCATCCACGACTAAAGATGATGCAAAATGACTGATGATGCATTACAACTCACTTTCTGCAACAAGGCAAAAAAGAAACACCATTCCATTTACAATGATTTTTAAAAGGAGAAATAGCAAGGTGAGGGCTGTCAATCTACATGGGACACAGGGGAAAGGAAAACACCAATGAGTTAGTTGTGCACCGCATCACACTAAAATTAGAAAACCTACCATATGGCTCCATGAAACCAGGAGCATTCATATTCATTAGGAAGCATTTTACTCCCAGAAAAACACAAGACCCTTCCTGTGCTCTCCAAATGTGTTTATCTTTTCAACATTAATGCACTATATTTCACTATGCTGCTGAAATTTCCTGCAGTGAATGTTAAACACAACAGCTGCACTTATTCTCAGTGTTTACACTTACTGAGAGCAAGGAAAGAACAAAGCTCTGTACTGTGCCAGGTACAGCTGCTATGATATTAATCAAGCTTTTCTATTCTTCACCACATCCCTCCCCATCATTCTTTCAGCTATTATGTTATTTATGATTGAGGAACACCATCTTAATTTATCTACCTAGATTAACCCAATGACCTAGATGATTCCATCATTTCTAATAATTCCAGGGTCTTTACTTTCACTCTCCTGCCAAGCACACCAACATTAGTACTATTACCAGCTTTTGACAGTTCAGAATTGTGTTCCTTAGGCCTATCCCTAATCAAGTTATGCTGTCTCATTTGTCACTTCTTGCTCAATTGGGAAATGGAGATGTTCACAACTTCTCTTCAGAACTCAGAGTCTCAAGGATGGATCTCATGGCACTTCTTTTCACTGTCCACAACATTTGTCTCCCCAATATGTTCGTAACCAGGATTCAGATCGTAGTTTTCCAACACTATTATACAGTTCAGAGACAATGGCCACTGATTCTTCAGTACGCCACTTAGGGTGTACTACTGTTGGAGATGCATTTTTTGATGGAGCGCTTGTCTCCTTAACTGAAGCTAAAAATTTCATGGAACTATTCAAAGAGCAACAGGGCAGTTATTTCCAGATTATCTGGTCCTTAACTCATTTCTGTTTGAGAGGCCTTGTTGTGCATAAACTGGCTGCCATATTACCTTACAGTCAATACAGTTATGCTTCAAAAGTAATTAACAAGGTCTGGCATTCCCAAACATCTCAAGATAGGTAAAGGAGCTACATAAATACCAGTTCTTTATTTCATTTACAAATTGCTTCCACTTAAGATTACACATCTTTGGTCCAATCTTACAGATGCATTTCTCTTGAAAATTCAGTAATGAAATACTTAATTTAAGAAGAGAAAGTGTTGAAATGCTGCTTCATTTGTCTTCTACTGAAAACCCTCTCTCAATCCACTTCTCAGAACAACCTTATTTCCTGAAATTGAAAATGTTAAATCTAGCTTCAGGTTTTTGGAATAGCTTCATCCAAATCACTCAACTTGCTCATTTTGAGATTGTTGTTCCCCAGGGTGTTAAGATTTTCATTTCCTGTACATTGCCAGGGCCATAGTCAGATAACTGGTTAAAATGAGCATTGCCGTCTAGAGTTTCCTGGACACACTGGGTCATGCAGCAGTCACGAACCATTAATTTCATTAAATCACTTGGGTTTTTCCAGTTTATATTTGGCTGCTAAAGCCTCTGATTGAAATATCTTTCCTGTTCTCACATACCCTTATCTTGCTCCAGAGCATATTGCCTTCCGTCCAGCATTGCCTTGATCTTTTGCAACACGTTACTGGTGTTAGCTTAAATTTAACCATACAGTCATACAGCACAAAAACAGAACCTTTATCCACCAGGTCCATGACAACCTTTCTATCTACACTAATCCCATTTGCCTGCATTAGTACCGTATCCTTCTGTGCCTGCCTAGTTAAGTGTGTCTAAATGCCTCTTAAACATAGTAATTGTATCTGATTTTATCACTTCCTCTGACAGTGCATTCCAGATATCAGCCACTCTGTGTAAAAAAAACTTATACCCAAGATTCCCTTTAAATCTCCTACCTCTCACATTAAAAATATGCCCTTTTTTTGATACCTCCATCATGGGAAAAATTCATTTTAGATACTTCTGCCCTGCACTTTCCATAAATTACTTCTACTATACTTGTTCTGCCCAAGACAGATAACATTTGTAATAGAAAAATAAATTCTAAGTTAATTTCCATCAACTGTTGTGCTCATGTTTCTGGTATCCCCTTCTCATCACAATACTCCACTACCACAAGCAGTCTAACAATTCTATCAAATTATCTTCTGTAGTTCTAACCCTCATATGCAAGCATTTTAATGTAAAAATGCTTCAGACACACCAATAACCTTTGTATGGTTCTCTAAGGCATTGTGCCCTCTTCTCCTGCTGACTGTGTCATTCCCACATTTGGGACCACACCTCCCAGCCACATACATGTGCTCTAACTATATGTTTAAGTATTTCCACTATCAATCTTGTACCATTCCTGTTTTTATTATAAAGATGTTGCTGATTGTTTATTTCCTCTTGGTTCTATTTTATTATCTCTAGTTTTCCATGTTAGATATTGTTTTAACACTGGCATAACCAGATAAATTCCTGTTTTACTATACCCCTGAGGTGGCCTGTAATACCATAACACCAATCACTTGTGAAACAATACTTCATTCAACTGTTGCCATTGGAAGCTATTTTGGTATTTCTGTCATCTTTATATTAGAAGAACTATGCTGTTGATGTTCTGTCTTGCTTATCTGAGCATAGAAACTATCTGCTATTTTGAAGTTTTAAAGGGAAGTTCTCCCCTAATGAAACTTTTCAATGTTGACAATTGAAGCAGCATTACAAATAACCTGCACGTCAGTACGCAATGCTTCAATACACAAAACATGAAGGTATTAGTCTTATACCACTAGGTGTTGTTGAGAGATCTGGAAGTAAATGTCTGTACTTTCAGACAAATCAAACATCCACCTAAAGTGATGGAGAAGCAATCTATGTTCCAGGTGGCAGACACTAGGTACAAATGCAATGATAACTCACCAATGATCTAGTTAATGACAATACACATTCTAGGCTTCTGCACTCTTCCATTTCAGTGCAGAAGTTGGAAACGTGCTAATGATCAGGTGGCATATATCTGATGTCTCGCTCTGCCCCTGGACTCACCATCAAGTCCAGGGGTTTTCTATTGGTTGCTGAGCTGAGGGCACAGATACATTTCATATACCTCCCAGCTTATGTCAGTCAGAGCTCCTTCATCTACTGTGGACCTATTAATTTGAATAGGACCACTTCCCTTTATTTAAGAGGCAAGTATTTTCTTCATAATTAAAAACATAAATTTACATTGTTAACAGCAGTTTTGTGTGTGTTTTAAAATAAATTCATCATCCTTTTATTTTATTACATTGAAAAGCAGAAGAAATTAAATTTTTGTTCAACTATTTTTAAATGTCTCTGATCTAGAAAATTTTGGAAGCAGTGAAAAGGCTTTTGATAGCATGAGATGTCAGAAGGCCATCAGGGTGGTCCTTGGGTATGGGTTGTGGTCTGGTCGCTGTGTGTGGCCTGATGCTTCTCAGGGAACAGCCAAGGTGGACCTCAGGCAGGTGCTATGCTGATCACTGCGATCTGGCTTAGTATTGTTCCTTGTGTAAAAGTGCAGCATCCATGTCTGACTTCTGTTCAGCTGCCTCCCAAAGGAGGGGCAACATAATATGTGGTGAATTTAACATCTTGCAGAGTTCATCCCCAACTTCCTGCTGCTTCACTTGTCTCAGAGCCAGACAATATACACCATAAATTCATGTCAACTGATTACTGAGTGTAATACTGTGTAAAATGTTATCTTTTTCAGATAGGAAATTAAATCACCCTTCAAACTGATGGCACTATTCAACAGTTATCATTCAACCATTTTGAATATTTATTCGAAAATACTTCCACATCATGTTTCTCATTGTTCCTTTTGAGGCCTTGCTGTATCGCACTTCCCTACAATATAACAATAACCACACTTGAAAACACATTTCTTTCACCGTAAAGCACTTTAGGACATCAGGAGACCATGGAAGATAATTTATAAACAAAAGTTTTATATTTACCTTGTGCATCACAGAACACATTGCACCATTATGTTAGCAGGGCAATTACATTTTTAAGTTTATTATCAGTTGTTAGCAATAGTTGGAAACATTCACTTATTCCAAGAAAATCTCTACATTTCAAATGCAAGTCTTGGAAACACAGATTCTCTTAAAGTTTTCAATCTTAACCTTTTCATCATGTGGTATATATGTTTATTTTATGTGATTTTACTTTTTCCCTACTTTAGCTTATGGTGGAGGAGACTAGTTTCTGTAGGCGAGCTTCCCATAATTATAATCTAACAAGTAACCATTTATTCTGACCCCAAAATTTCAGTGTGTCTATGATGGTGAACGGATAAGTCAATCATACTTGTTTACACTATGGACCACAGAAGACAATGCCTTCATTCAGTTGATGCACTAATATAGTGTAAAAGCACTCTCAAGAAAGTACAGCTGGTACAGTGGTTTGGGAACACAGAATTTTCATCTAAATATACAAAAGGAGCTAAACTTAACCTGGCTGAATTTATACAGTTTTGCCCTGTTTTAAAAACCAGAGTTACAAATGTATCCCTTTTAAAGTCAATTCCAATTTAAAGTATAATTATTTGAGTTATTTGAAATATGGTAAAAGTAATCATCCTTTGAAAATATCCTTTTATTCTTATGTAAAGCTAACAAAATTTCAAAAAGGTATGTGGTCACTTAGTTATGCTGTTGTTGCTTAAATGTCAATGTTAATTAGCATAAATTCATATGAAATTTAAGAATAGTCAGTAGAACGGTAGATAGTTTGATTACCGCTTGTAACTAAATATAGTAGGTCAGAAGAGAACTATTTAGGAGTCAGATTATAGCAAGAGTCAAAACAGTAAAAGATTTGTTGACATTAAAAGCACTTGTAAAAGAACAGTAAAGTCTGCAGGCATTAAGCTCAAATTGGATGACAAAACAGATATTAAAAGTAAAAGCTGACAACAACCGGAACTGCATTTTCAACTACGTTAATGATGTATACAAGCACTTCATGATAAAACTGACTTTTTTTTAAAAAATGAACTTGCACTGTGATTTCAACCATTATATGCAGTTATTTTGATTTTAAACCTGGCACCCAGGTTTGTATCAACACCAAATCTAGATATGTTATACTTGGTCCCCTCATCCAATTCATCAATGTAGATTGTGAACAGCTGGTGCCCCACCATAGTCACAGCCTCACAACCCAAAAATGACCCAGTTATTCCTACTGTGCTTTCTGTCCATTAACCAATCTTCAATCTACACCAGTATATTACCACAAATACCAGGTG
>JAUZTB010000135.1:78886810-78897169 GCA_034780895.1 Rhynchobatus australiae
TCAAATCACACTCAGACAACTAAATATTGTATCATAAAGAGCAATTTGCTCCCTGGAGGTTTTTCAGAAAACCTCTGAAATATCCATTTGTGTGTCTCCTTGGCCATATTCTTCAAATTTCACTGCTCTCAATCTTCATTCCAATCAGCCCTGGCAACTAAACTTTACTTTCTGCTCAAACTCCCTGTACCCAACTCCACTTGAAACCACTCTGCCCACCACTGCTCAAGCTCCCCCTAAATATGTCCATGGCTTCCTTAATATCACTGTGAAGCCTCCCCAAGTGAAACCCAACTGTTCCTGCTTCTCCCAAATATTGCTCTCCCAATGACCTTAAGCAGTTTATTCAGAGACTTATCTTTCTAATTTATTTCTCATTCCCATTCTTGTTTCAGAAGAATTTTCTAGCTGGTCTCTTTCATTTTCATAATTTTCACTCAGTCACTAACAAAGGGAAAATACCATGTCATCTACATGGGCCTAACTAAAGCTCAGGGTACACACATCAACAATTTCTAACCAAGTGAAGTCTGTATATGACATTAACATGTACATCAAAGGCTGTTCGCACCAACACTTTCCAAGCAAGTACATTACCATCTTTCATACATACAGTTGAATGTACTTGACTCCTCAAGCCACGGTGATCTTTTTTTTCTTTTAAGAGCTCTTCATGCAAGTTTGCATTATTAATCTCAACAGTTCACGTCCTCTCTTCACACCTCTTTGCACTCTGACCTCACTAAAGTAAACACTCCACCCACCCACTTAGGTTGTGACTCCATTGTCTATAATCACTAACATTTCCCCCCCCAAAATGTGGGGCAAACAGGGCACAGCCCACAAATCTGTGCCTAGTTATCATTAAAGAAAACATTAACATGAGTTTAAAGACATGCTTGCTCTCCCAGGCAAACTTAAATGCCCCTAACCTACATTTGCTTCACCTGCATCCCCTTCAACCTCCTTCCTTTCCCATCTTTCCAAGAAACACATTTTCCAAATATTCCTATCCTGGCTCTCCACAATTCTATTAATTAAAAGCGGCTTCACCAATACTCTCATTGCATAGCATCATAAAGAACAGAAACAGGCCCTCAGTCTGCGCCAATAATCAAGCATCTATTTGATTCTCCACCCCTCTCCCCCGTGTTCCCATCAGCTTCCCCCAATTCTCCTACCCCTACAAGAATGTTACCAGCTCTGGAGGGCATGAGTTATAAGGAGATATTGGATAGGAGAGGGCTCTTTTCCCCTACAGAGTAGGAGGCTGAGGGGTGACCTTGTAGAGGGATATAAAATCACGAGGGGTATAGATAAGGTGAATAATGACAGTCTTTTTTCCCAGGTTAGGGGAGTCTAAACCTAGAGGGCATGAAGTTAAGGTGAGGGGGAAGAAATTTAAATTGGACCTGAGGGGCAACTTTTTCCACACAGAGAGCGGTGGGTACATGGACCAAGCTACAGAGGAAGTGGTAGGAGGCAGGTACAATCACAACGCTTTAAAGGCATTTGGAAGGGTTTAGAAGAATATGGGCCAAATGCAGGCAAAAGGGGCTAGCTCAGATCAGCAACTTGGTCAGCATGGATGAGTTGAGCCGAAGGGCCTGTTCCCATGCTGTACAACTCTTTGATTCTCAACTCTACAACGGCCAATTAACCTACCACTGGACATCCTTGGTAGAGAAACAGGAGCACTCAGAGTGACACCCACGCTGTCGCAGGAAGATCGTTCAAAGCCCACACAGATGGCACCAGAGGTCAGGTCAAGATTGAACCTGCAGAATTTCTATCTGCTGCACCACAGTGCCATCCCATTTCATCTTCACCTTCCCCAAGTCACCCTGGGCTCATCTTCATGCATGTACCTTGGCTCAGAAACCAAACATTTAAAAGTGACAGACCATGCGCACAACTTGCCTTGGATTCCATCACCAAAACTGACCAGGATCTTCTTTGCAAAAGGGGCTTCTTATACTTCTCTGCTCACAAACAAAGGGTCTCATTACATTTCTTATTGATTGACTCTCATGTCAATTTAATCCAGCAGTGTCCCTCAGACTTCTACTATATCCCCCCAATACCCAGACATGCTGCTCTGGAGGTCACTGTCCTTTTCAACTACCAAAACATATCAAATTTGCCCCTTTCCCTCCAAGTGATCCAATCTACAACAACACTCTACTTCCTGCTCAGGTCCCACAAAAATGCCTTTTCAAATTCTTTCTGCTCTGCACATGTCGTTGGATTGCCCAATTCATTATACCCAATAATTTTCTTGCAATTACCACAGAGTACCCTTCCTTATTTTTCCCAATCTAACTGTGAAGCAGTCAACAACTTCATTGTCTTGTGAGATCCGTTTAGGAGAACTGTCCTCATGAGTTCTAGTCTCATATCTACTGCAATGGCTTCCTTTTTCTGTTTCCAGCAGTTTACAGTTCCATCTCCTGCCCCCAACCTTCTTTTCCTCAGTTAGATTCACATATTCCACTCCTCACATACAAGATTTACATCCATAGCATTATCCAGTTTTACCTGTTTCCCACCTTATTAGATTTGACAACCATTTATTTATCCAGACTGACAAAGTCACTGATGAACTGGAACTTGCATCAACTGACTTTTGAGGAAATCAAAACAATTTTATTTCTGAAGAAACACAGCATGCTTCTCCTCGCTTTCCAGCTATCTAAGGCAGGTGATGGTCATCTGTCCAAAAAAAAAACCTGAATACCAAACATCATTTCTTAAAACAACTTACATTTATCTCTACAACAGCTCCACACATTGCTATTAAAACCTTAGCTGTGGCTTTGTTAACTCAAAACTTGCCTCCTCAATTGCCTCCTCCCAAACTTCTTCCTATAAAAATTTTATTTTTTGTTTAAAGAACTCTGCCCACCTCCTTATGCAGATGTGTTTCCCCATCACTTCAGTTTTCACTGCTTTCCTTTGGCTTTCTGAATCCCAAAACACCAACTTCAAAATCTCTCCAAGCCTACTTTTGCAACCTCCTGCAATCACAACTTGTCACACCACAGTCAAGTGACACTGGTCTCCTGGAATTCCACAATTAGTGAAAGAACTGTTTGCTAGCTCAATGGTATCTTCTCCAAATCTTGTCAAACTACATTTTCACCATCGTTAAAAGACACCAAAATGACTCAACCTTGTACACTTTCCTCAAAATGCTTAGGGGACATGTTAGGTCATGTTTTGTTATGCCTAATTGTCAATTTTCTGGACTCCAAGACCATCTTGAATTTTGATGATATTTCCCTGCTTTTCTACCACCCAAGTGCCTATAGCTTGACCTCTCACTCCAACTTTCCTTCCCCGTACATTGTAGTTTCACTCTAAACACATGATACCCTATACTGTGTGTGGCACTGTGATTTTTGATGCATCTACTATGCAATCAAAGATAAGAACCTCAAGTTCAACTTATTGCCTGTTTAACGAGTCAGCTGCTGGGAACATCCCAAGGTCCAGGTCCTCTCCAAGTTGCTCCTCCTCTCGCAGGAAAATAAAGCATACCAGAGGAGGAAAATGTTCTATTAAACTTGCCCTTATAATGTTTCAACTCCTTCAGTCTGGCATACTGCTTCAGACCTCTTTTGAACCCTTTAATTTCACCATTGTAAATGCTACATCAATCCAGATACTTATTAATGTGGTGGATATTATTACAACTGAGCAAAAAAAAATTGTTCTTTAACATGCCTTCTGGTTCTACTGACTAATCACAAAGCAATATCCATCTATGTTATTCAATACTTTGTATAACTTAATGAAGCCATCTTTCAAATCTTTTTTGATTTTAGGGTGCAAGTATTTGAAACTTTTCTCATAATCCATCCAAGCCTGGAGAGACAAAAGAGACTGAAGATGCTGGAATCTAGAACAAAAACAGGACGGTGGAAGAACTCAGCAAGCAAGGTAACATCTGTGGAGAGGAAAGGTGCAAGTTGATGTTTGAGGTTATGACCCTGCATCAGGACTGAGGGGAACAGGAAAATTGTCAGTATGTAGCAATACGCAGGGGGGTGGGATAAAGTCTGGTAGGTGATAGGTGGAACCAGATGGGGAGGGGATGATGAGTAGATGGAATCAGGTAGGAGCAGGCGATAGGAAGGATGAAAAGAAAACTAAGTGGATAGACAACTGTGTGTGAGAGGGAGCACCAACAGTGGGGGGGGTTAAGCAGTTAGAAAATGCAATGTTCATACCATTGGGTTGTAAAATCCCAAGAAGATTATGTGCCGTTATTCTTCCAATTTGTGTTTGACCTCTTCATAGCAATGGAGAAGGCTGAGGACAGACAGATCAGTGTGGGAGTGGGAAGGAATTAAAGTGACATGCGAAAGGAAGCTCGATATGGCCACTGCAGACAAAGTGCAGGTGCTCCACAATATGTCATCACTCACTTCTGACCAATCCCGATCTTGTCATCAAACCCACAGGTGGGGGAGGCTGTTGTAGTCTGGTGCAGGGGCCTCTACCTCACAGAGGCCAGATGCATATTTCTGACACTACCTTGTACCTCTCTCTGGACCATGAGCCCACTAACAAACACCAGGCCACCTTCTCCAAGACCCTTACAGATCTCATCACAACAGGAGATCTGTCCATAGCCTCCAACCTCATAGAAGTGGGCAGTGTAAGGTTGGGGCACAATCTCTCAACCAGGATCCATAAGCTGGACTGCCCTGGTAGACCCATTGTTTCTGCCTGCTCCTGCCCCACAGAACTCATTTCTTCCCAACTGGACCCCATCTTGTCTCCCATTGTCCATTCCCCTCCCACTTACATCTGGGACACCTCTTATTTCAAAACTGCAGAACACCTCATCTCTCTTAGTCTATTTTCTCTCCCTGCAATGTTTGGTTTTATTTCTTTGTTTACAGGACATGGACATATCTGGAAAGGCAATATCTACTGTACATCTCTTTGTCCCTGAAGCTGAGGAGGCACTTAAGAGTCAAACACATTGGTGGGTCTGAAGTCATACATAGGTGTCACACACAGTCATGTTAATGAAACAGATGGATTTTTATGCCAATCTATGGTTAATGTCACTGAGACTAGCATTTCATTTTTTTTATTTAATATAAAATACTTGGATTTAAAATACCATTTGCCTGCTAATTGTCTGCTAATCCAATAATCTTACAGCACTGAAAGTCAAAAAAATCTGTATATACTGGAAATCTGAAAGCAAAGCCAAAAAATGCTGGAAAATTCGGTGGGTCAGGCAGCATCAGTGGAAGGTGAAAGAGTTAACGTTACAGTTCTGAGACCCTTCATCAGAACTGAAGCATTTCCCATTCCACAGAGTCTGACCTGTTGAGTTTTCCCAGTATTTTTTGTTGTTATGTCAACTCTGCAACACTTCTACGACCTCTACCTTTCAAAACTTTAGTGTTAACTACTGCCAATCCAGCTCATCTTCTCTTTCACTTTTTATAGGCTGCAACCTGTACCTTGGTCCCAAGTCTTGATTTCTCAAGTTGTAAAAAAAACAAAAAGGTGGATGATAGACTCCAGAGCATCATGAAAACTAATTTCAAACTCACCAGGAACATAACATTATTCCTAAGCCGTGCAAGTGGAATAAGTTGTAATATCTTAAATTTAAACAAAATATGCATTTTCCATATGCAGTATAATTTCCTTTCAGTATGAATTCAGCTCTTATGAAAAGTGAAATCTCACCAAACAGAGTGGAAGAAGAACTTCCACTGCCACAGCTGGAAGCAAATTACACAGTTTGATTAGGTTTCAATTAAAGTTAATGACTCATGAGAGGTCACCAATATGGGATTCCTAGTTACACCAAGCAGGGAAAACGAGTTAAAATTCTCAAATTTCTGAAAGGAATACTGCAACAAACAGATGTATTCTTAAAAATATTATAATTATCCCAAGCCCTCATGGAAATTGTCAACACTACATTTTCCCTCATCTAAGAGACAATTAAATGAACTGCACTCTTAAAAGTGAATTTTCAGTCGTTCATCTACATTGCTGAGATTGTTTTGCCCAGCTCACTCTTGCATGTATTCTCTACATCTCCAATTATTTCAAAGTCATAATAACCTGGCCCAGAATTCACATGTACAGATAAGCTGACAAGATCTAGGAGGATGTGCATTGGAAACACGGTATCTGAAATTAGAACTGCTACCACCACATCACATCTTATAGGGGAACTATGACCCCAACATCTTACATTAAAACCAAGTTAATTCTGTGTCATCAATTAACTTACCCTGCTCTTTTATATGGCGGATTCGTTTCACAGTTTCTTTTAAGATTGCACATTTGTCTGGTTTTACGTTGAAGTTGTCAATGTCATTAAAATTAGCAAATATTAGCTCAGCAAGTTCTTCAATATACTTATTCTCTTGCTCACGATGACGTTTCTCAGTGCTACGTTTAGGGCTGTTAAAATAAAAAAAGCATCAAATTAGGTTCCAAATGCACCAAAGACTCCTTAACTATGTTTGCTTTGTTGAATGCAAGCAGTTAAAATTTATAGTCTTAGTGCAACTTCATCCTAATGTACAAGGTTTAATCAAAAATACTAATCACATATTCTGTGAGGAAGCTAATACTGCTCCTAAGGTAACAATGAAATAGCAACAAAATGAATATATTCTGCTTTCCTCTATTAATCACGTTTTACAGAACAGTAGAAGAGAAACTGTTTTCTAAAAATCTGAAACAGTACACAGTCTCAAGATTTTCCTTCTCTGTGGTGTGAGAAATTCAGTATTGGCCAAGGAAAAGAAAATAATCAGCAGCTTAAATGACTAAAAATATTTTTGGTCACCAATAGAGATGACCATAGAGCCTCTGTAACCAATTCCACTACTCATTTAGAAAATGGTTACATAGTTAGCTAGGTACCTCAACTACAACTACTCTTTTAACAGAGTAAAACTTAGAAATATCTAAGAGGAACCTTTTCAAACAAAATCTGATACCAAACCATACAAGAAGGTAAAAAAGAAAAACTTGCTCAAGGAATTAAATATTAAAGGGGTTACTTAAAAAAAGGGAAAGAGAGGTAATTAAAATCAAAGATGCTCAGAACTGCAAAAGCAATTGTTTTTAAGCTTGAGAGATTAAAAAACACAGGTAGCAGTGAGACTATGGATGGATTAAAATTGAGGAATGAGAATTTTATATCAAGACATTGTTTATACAGGACCTGATAGAGACAATCAAGCAAAAGTATGATGGATGAATAGAACTTGTTGCAAATTAGAATCTGGGTAATAGAGTTTTGGTTGACCTCAATCTGGTGGATGGTAGCAACTGGGAAGCCATCCAGTAGAATATTACACAGTCAGGCCAGGGGGTTAAAAAAACACAAATTGAGGGTTTCTGCAGCAGATGAGATGAGGCAGGATAGGGTTGAGAGATGTAGTAGAGCAGGAAATGGGGAATTCTGCTGGTGGTAATGAGTGTAATGTCAGAAGTTTATCTTGGTGCCAAACATAGCACCAAGGGCACCAAGACTCAGTTCAGCTTCAAAACAAAATCGCCACGGAGAATGAGGATATCGAGCTTATTGTTAACCTACATGTGTAAACATGCACTGTGTTCTTTGATGATGTTGTCAAAAGGCAACATGCAAATAAGAAAAAGGAGACAGCCAAGGATTGTTGCTTATGTGACATCTGGGATAAAGGCGTAGTGGTGCAAAGAGAAAATCATCTGAACTGGCTTCTGACCACAAATGATGTATAAGAATGGAACCAGGTGGACGTTGGCAGAGATGCACTTGAGGTCAAAGGAGTAGTCAACACTGTAAACGAATTGCAGACTGGTTGAGAAGAACAAATGATAGTAAACTATTTCCACAATCACATTGGTCAACTTGATTTATTCTTTATGAATCCATATCCCTCAATGCCCTCACCATACCTTCACATATCCTGCAGGACCTTCGATATATAATTTTCTATAGATAACATGTACTGTATATGCCCATCTTTTTAAAGACAAAAACTGCAGCTGGATCAATCATTTACAAATCCAAGCCAAATGTTCTGGATCAGCTCATACTTGTTTAAAGCGTCAGTTACTTTGCCTTGTGATAGATTCCAGTAATGCTACCCAACATTAAGACTTAAAGATCAAGTGTTCTCAGCTTTGATTTTCCTTCCTTCTCAAATAATTATGAAATTTTCAATTTTAGAAAGCAAGCCTAGAATTACCAGAAACAGTCCAACACATCCATACCAGTGTTCATGCCTCATGTGAAGCTCCTCTCAATTCACTCCAACTCACCCTTTTAATGCATGTTGTTGTTCCATCTTAACTAGTTTTCCCTAAAGTATATCAGCACTACTTACCACTTACTTCCCAAAGAATCTTCACATGAAATCTTTATTGGATTTATTAGTAACCATCTTTTATTTATGCACTGCCCCACAGGAAGAGGCATCTTCTTTATGCTAATCCTATCAAACTTCTCAATTATTTTGTGACCTATATGAGGTCATCAAGTGTTCCACGAGAAAAGAACCTAGCCTCCATAGTCCTTCCTTAAAGATGTACTTTTTCGTGTCAATCTTGCAAGACTTCTTTGCCTTGAGCAGTGTTTAATATCCTTTTTGTAAGGAAAACTCTGCAAAGTACTCTGACCAAGATGTTACTTATGATTACCATAATTTATTACTTTTGAATCTAAAAAACATTGAAAATTTTTTTGTTACTGCACTTGCAATTTTCTTAACCCTTTCTTTTAATGACCTTCGTGTATTTTTCTGCTACAAGTTCCATTATTTTCTCTACTTGCTTAAAAATCCACATATCTACCATTGTTTTATTTTCCCTTGAACCTGCAAAATTTTGTCTGCTTCTACCACTGTGAAACCTCATGGTGTATTCGTTTGCACGTATGTTG
Organism: Rhynchobatus australiae; assembly: GCA_034780895.1. Lineage (NCBI taxonomy): Eukaryota > Metazoa > Chordata > Chondrichthyes > Rhinopristiformes > Rhynchobatidae > Rhynchobatus > Rhynchobatus australiae. The sequence continues at coordinate 78,895,734 of JAUZTB010000135.1, forward strand.
TCTTATTATTCATTACAGTCTCAAATACAATTTCGATTTCAACAAGGATCAACATTCTTCATTGGCACAATCCTGTTCTTAGTCAGCTTTAAAACAACTTTTATTGTTACTTTCATTATAGATACTTAGATATTTATTTATTAGTCACATGTACATCAAAACACACGGTGCAATGCATCTTTTTGCGTAGAGTGTTCTGGGAGCAGTCCGCAAGTGTCACCATGCTTCCGGCGCCAACATAGCATGTCCAACAACTTCCTAACCTGTACATCTTTGGAATGTGGGACGAAACTGGAGCACCCAGAGGAAACTCCCACAGACATGGGGAGAACATACAAAATCCTTATAGACAGCGGCCGGACTTGAACCCGGGTCACTGGCGCTGTAATAGTGTTACACTAATTGCCACACCACGCCTCACTGCCGTACGATTTAGTGCATCCTTAATGTGCCTCAAGGCATTCACACCATTTTTTAAATAGTATCTTTACCGGTTAATTTCAAAGTACAATTCCAAACTATTGTGTGGGCCTTTTTTTTTAGCTAAACACGTACTCCCCCCCATTTTGTGCAAATAACTGCTTAACTGCACACATTCTAGTTTTATCTTTTGGAGTTATACACTAGTTTTGTTCAGTGTTAAACACATTTCTTTGAAATGCTTCAACTACTTGTTCACAGATTAACAGCTCAGGACAATTAGAAGAGGTTAATTTATTTCTCATCCATTCAAAGCTTATAAATCTTGCTTCTCCCTTTCAAATCTATTATCGGATTCAATTTGTATTATTGTCATTGATTACAATTTATTCCATTACTATCAGATTGCTAATTAATTTTGGTTTGTTACTTATTAAATCTACATATCTCATCTCTTGTAGGCCCTCCATAAAAGGGCCAAAGGAAGAATTAACTGGCTTTCCTAATGGAACTGTTCTACATTTTCCAGTGCACATGAAATTCAAAATCTCCCATTATAACCACATGGCTTCCACTATATGCTTCCTTGTTATATGTAGATACACACATTCCCACATGAAGTTGTCATGATTTAGAGGATGATAAACTGCTTTTCCTGGACTTTTATCTTCCACTGATTACTCACCCTTACTGATGTCATTTCTTTCCATCTTTTTACTTCCATCATCTTTTATTAATGTTGCTACTCCTTCTCGTCTTCCAATTTATCGCTACATTCCAAAGAATCTATAGCCTAGAATATCTGGTTCTCAATCACACACAGTTTATTGGCATCTTCCTAATTGGCTACTACATCATTTCCTTTAGGAGGAATTCATGCTTTTAACTTATTTATTGTGCTACATGAATTCAATGATGTAACTTATCCAGTAACTATTCCAACCTGGACTCTATGCCCTGACATTATATTTCTCACACTTTTTCAGATATCACACTTGCAGATAATGTTCTTTGTA
>JAUZTB010000135.1:78918924-78931459 GCA_034780895.1 Rhynchobatus australiae
CCCCAGCCTGTCTTGTTTTTCCTCATTTGCTGAGTGACTACATCCTGGTGAATCTCCTCTGCACTCTCTCTAGTGCAACTACATCTTCCTACAGTGTGGTGATCAGAACTGTAGAGTTCTCCAGCTGTGCTCCAAATAATGCTTAATATGGTTTTCCCATAACTTCCTTCCCCTTATACTCTGAACACTGGATAATCAGAATCAAGTTTATTATCACTGAATAAACCAGTGAAATTTGTTGTTTTGCAGCAGTAGCACAGTAGATGTGAGTGCTACTGGGCGATAGTCATTGAGGCAGTTCACCCTGCTCTTCTTGGGCACTGGAATGACTGCTGCCCTCCTGAAGCAGGTGGGAACTTCAGGCTGCAGCAGTGAGAGGTTGAAGATGTCCTTGAACACGCAAGCCAGGTGGTCGGCACAGGTTTTCAGAATCTGCCCAAGTACACCATTGGGGCCTGATGCAAGGGTTCATCCTCTTGAAGGATATTCTGACATTGGCTTCCAAGATACAGATCACGGGGTCGCTGGGTGCTGTGGGGATTCGCACAGGTGATAGTGTTATTCTATCGTTCAAAGCATGCATAAAAGGCGTTGGGGAATGAAGCATCGATGCTATTTATGCTGTTAGCTTTCACCTTATAGGAAGTAATGGCATGCAAACCCCACCATAGCTATTGTGCATCTGATTGTGTCTCTAGCTTCAATCAGAATTGCCTTTTCAGTCTCACGATGGCCTTCCATAGTTCAGATCTGTATGGTTCTGGATCACCGGTCTTGAATGCCATACATGCAGGCAAGTATCCCGTATGCCTTCTTAAGCACCTTAACTATCTGTGCTGCTATCTGCAGGGATCTTTGGACATGTTTCTCAGTACTTCCTGAAGTCTTACCATTCATTGTGTATATTCTAGACTTATTGGCCCTCCCAAATTACACCAATTCATACTTGTCAAGATTAAATTCTATCTGCCATTACCAACTTATTAATGTAATTCTGCAGCTGAACACTGCCCTCCTCAAGATCAATATTACCATCAATTTTCATGTCATCTGCAAACATACTAATCATGTTTCTTAAGTGAGCATCCAGATGTTAACATAACAAACAAGGGTCCCAGCACCAATTCTTTTAGAACATCATTGGTCACAGGCTTCCATTTGCTCTCGATCACCCTTCCTATTACTAAATCAATTTCCAATCAAATTTGCCAGGTTGCCCTGGATTCCATGGGCTGCTATCTTTTGAACCAGTCTCCCATGTGGACCCTTGTCTAAGGCCTCACTGAAATCCATGTAGGCCACAGACACCAACTGCACTACCATCATCAATAATTATTAATCAAACACCCTCCCTCCCCCACCCAATTCAACCAAATTATTCAGACAGGATCTCCCCCTAACAAAGCCATGTTTACCATCGTTGATTAATCCCAGTTTCTCCAAATACAGATTTTAATATTGTTGTCCAGAACTTTTTTCAACAATTTTTCTACCGCTTATGTTACACTCACTGGCCTTTCCCTGCTGTCTTTCTTGAATGAGGTACTGTTCTGCAGTCAACTGGCACCTCTCCTGTGGCCTCAGAAGATCTGAAGATTTCTGTCAGAGCCCCAGTAATCTCATCGCACCTCAGGGCTTTAACCATCATTAAGCCCATTTCATACCTCCTCCTTTCCAATGGCAATTTGTTCTAGAATTCCACCGTCTCCCTCTCTTAATTCTCCAACTTTAGTTTCCTTCAATGTAAATGCAGATAAAAAGTTGTTATTAAAAGACCTCACCTTTTGTAATCTATAAACACATGACCAAAAGTAAAAAAAAACAGGAAAAAGGGAACTTTTATTCAGTTCTGGCACAAAAAAGCTCTTTGATTTCACTGTAGGCTTTGAAAAAGCTGGATGCCATATGTTCCAGAGTCACTTCTTTGCTCATAGCACAACCAGTATTCTTGGTTCTACGATGCTAAAAGTGTTCAGCTTCTTAAAGCTATACAATTATTTGTGTGCAAAGTGGTGGGGTGGAAACACAAAATGGATGGGTTCTTGCCTGCCTATTTTCTCCACTCCTTTCCTGAAGGCATTGAATTCTTGTTAAAACATCATCAGTATGCCAGGCACCTTCTAGTACCTCACTCCAGGAGTCAATTGGCTGGATTTTGTATTCAGAGGAGAATGAACTGTTTATTACACTTTCAGCTGCCCAAAGACTTTTAATGAGCTTTTGTGCACTAACTTAGAGATTAGAGAGCCATTTCAACACAGCCTTTTAACTGGAGATGAGAGGCACGTGTGGATAGGCAAGAAGAAACCACACAGCTCTTCAATCAGATTAAGGTATCATCACTGAGATATGTCATCTAGGAAGTGAAAATTATGTTAATTCATTCAATGTAAGATTATTTACAGAGAGCAAAACAAACGGAAAGAAAAATGGGAATAAGAGATGAGAAGCTTAGCTAAACAGTCAAAAGTAATATTTTATAAAAATCTCCAATAATAACCAAAATGTGAAAGAATAAAGCTCTATATTTGTAAAAGTAAACTTTTGGCGCCAGAAAGGCTTTTTGGTTTAGTATTAAAAATTCAATTGCACTTCAATGGGCAATCTCTAACATTTTCTGCGTTGCTTAGTGGATACTTAAAGCGCATGTCTATCAAATTCACACCCTTCATGTACTTCAATGCCATGTCTTTTGGTAAGTTTCAGCGCTGCTTCCAGAGAAGCAGCCAAATTCCTGATCTCCACATTTACAATGAAGTCACTATCTGATTTACTCCCTAATAAACAGTGAGTATTCATAGTTTTTGCGCAAAACCTTGGTCATTATTTACACAAGTCCTGGCTGAAAGAGGTGGCCACGGGAAGGAGAGGAAGAAAGAGATGCTGCTCAGTGGACCCTCTAAAAAGTCCAGATTTATTGAACGTGGACTTCCAGTAGGAATGATTGACAGAAATTAGAGTAATACATCACAGAAGCAGGTGTTTCGGCCCACCAAATTTGCAACAACCATCAAGCAGTCATTCCTACTAAGCCTACACCAACCCCGCATTGTTCTCTCTTAGATTCTGCCACTCACCGAGGCACTAGCGACATTTACTGTGGCAAGCTGATCAGCAATCTGCATGGTTTTTTTTGGTATGTGGGAGGAAACTCATGCAATCACAGGGAGAATGTGCAGACTCCACACAGAAAACATCAGAGATCAAGACTGAACCTGGCTCACTGGAGCTGTGAGGCAGTGCCTCTACAAGTTGCACTGTTGTGCAGGTGGAAACACTGGTTGATTTTCTCCTTTAAACCAAGAGGTTACAAAACAATGACAGTGGTCCTGCTGTCTACCCAACTGAAATCAGGTAAATTAGTGCAGATCAGGGATGAAATCTACATCTTTCTTGGTCTATCTAGTTCAACATCTCACTGAAACTTACAGGAGCTCATATATTATTTAAAAAATGAAAATTACTGGTATTCTTTTAAAAAAAACTGGTGCACAGAAATACCACAAACGATCCAAATTACACTTGTGTAGCAGTTTGAGTGTCATTAATCCTATTCCCTCTATTGTGTACTTAAATTTTTGATAGGCGGATTTAAAGATAATGCCACCCAAAGGCTACAGAGATGCAACTGAACTGCTGTTTGTTGATGTTATTTTACAAATGCTAATTACCTAAATTCACAAAGTGATTAGGATCCAGTCCTTCTGCAAATACTCCAAAGCAAACAAATACTTTAACTCCCATTTTTTAACTGAGTTACTCTTCTAACATATACTTTGCTTTAATGGTTCAAAAAATGGATGCATTAAGTCAGCAGCACAAAGCCAAATTCCACTTACAGGTTGAAAGCTGATCGTCCACATGAATTTTTTATGCTTAAAAGACACTTCAGGATGCCATTGGGATAGACTGTGGGATAACACATTAGCCTGCAAATGGATAGCAATGGCTTTATAACACATGCAGAAACATCCTAATTATTGTCTACAATATTAAATTTCAGACAACAGGCAGTCTTCACGGAGCAATCTTCAAACTGCTGCCTTAATTTTTTCCAATAACCCTATTAGAAGGAATTTCCAGTTAATATTTGTTGAACTACAAAAGCACAAGGCCAGCTGTAGGAAATACTGCAACACACGGGCACTGTATTGTAAGAACAGTGTTTCACCAAAACATTACAGGATAGCTTTCCTTCAATATGTAGCTTATCCCCGAAGGCTAAATAGATCTAGTTGCTCAATAATCTGCTTGCATGCAATCTAAAATTATCTGGTGCCATTACCAATCCAAGTTGGATTTTGATTCTATACACAAATACAGTATTAAAAAAAAAACTACCAGCCATCATTTGATCTGAATTATCACGATAAATTTTATGCATTGAAAACCAGTCCTAAAGCAGTGGTATCTTGACATTTCTCCGATCTATAATCTGAGTACAACTGTATTCTTCAATCATATATGTGCTTCAGTTAATTATTGCAGAAGGAATGTTACTTAATTGATCTTAAGTCAATAAGGTGAGAAATTGGATTTGAAAAATAAAGGTCCTTTTCAACAGGAAATGCTTCATGTACCTGGATATCATTAATTGATTTGGGTAACCATGAAAACAATTAAGATATTGCAGGGATATTAAAATACTCTCGCTTAACACATTTAACATGCAATATAAAATGTTACATTGCTTTTTGATTGCATATGAGAATTAAATACTTTAACTTCAAAAAGTCAAAAGAAACCATCTAGTTATTGTTTAAAGTGTAACTTGGTAGGAAGTGAAAAGCAGTTGCTATCAAACAGAATTATTTTTGTTACTAGGAGAAGTATGAGGTAAAAGTTCACAATCATTCCCATTTTTCCCTTAGCATAATCTCTCCTGTCATGATATTTTTGTGAATTAATAGTGGAACTATCACCAGGCATAACAAACACATCATTTAATTTTAGTCGTGACTCCAGTTTTTACAACTCCTTCTAACCTTTTCCTTACGGTGTGCTTATAACTCCCCAAATTGCACAATGAGCAACCACTAGTTCATCACACAACCACGAAATCATCAGGTTCAATCTCTGATTTCAGCAAGAATAGAAGTTTAGTACCCCAGGAGCATTTGCTGTTTACATTTCTTTATAAACAATACCAAATTGGTAGCAAAAAGGTGTCCAGTCTCAAATGAAATCCCAATAAGGGTCACTGCCTAGTGGGGATAAGGAGGAATAATTAAGCAAATGAGGAAAATTACAAAAGATAAAATATTTATTTAAGCATATTCAGAAAATTAGTTTGCCCGCTAATGCAGAGGAGATAGTCACTACTGTATTTGTACAACTGTTATATAATTATGTAGTGGGATGTGGTCATTCAGAACACAACAGATCAGTCTTTGCTAGACTCAGCCTTTCATCCTCAACTAATGAAGGAAAATCTTGGCTACCAAAATAGAGGTGAAAGAGTTAAATCATACTTATGCATGTATGTTATCAATGTACTGGCACAGCAACAGGAAGGGGTACAGCAAATATCAGTGATTTCAAATGAGTCATCAAGTTTAATAATGGTGCAACAGTATAACAAATGCATCTTAAAAAATTCTAAGCTTTTCTCTAATCTTATTGACCATCTGTACTTTGCACAATGAAAACAATTAATGTCTATTTAATTAGATTGATTTCTTTTTAGAAAAGACATTATATTAATATTTACATACTAGATTTTTGCTTTGAAATATCATTGCTAAATTCAAGAATATATGCCTATCACAATTGACAGTAAGATTTTAATTATTAGTAGCTTACACTGCATAATAAAATCTTTATGAAAGATTCACAAATCAAGTACGAGGTGTTAAAAAAAGCACCTCCCTCACAAATCTTAAAAAAAGATGAATCTCAAGTAAATTACTTGCTGCAGCAGATTTAATAACATCGGTAAATAAAAACTGTAGCCGTTTTTTAAAAACTAGAACAATAGATAAATTGCAACTCAGCTTGGTGCTTTAATCAGGTCTTAGCATACAAAGCATAACATCATAAAACATTAATACATGCACTTTGGGAGATTTAATTCTAAGTTCAATTACACAATTCAATTTTTCGTTCTGATTTTTCACAATTCTGTAAATTGCAGCACTGGATAAAAGTACAGACATTTGATGCTCATTTTTGTCTATGTAGTACCATGTCTTTATAAACTGTGTTTTAACAGATCTTTTTGACAGCTAGAAAGGCTGTTATTAAGATTAAGACTCACCCACTTCATCATGCAGTAAACAGCATCTCGTAATTTCACCTCTAAGCATCTGACAATAAGAAAGCTGCAATAATTTCTCCACTAAGTGAAAACAGAAGATGCTCACAATGAGATGGTTTAGTGAAGAACGGTTTTAATATAGCCAGTAACAACTAAACCAGACCAGACATCAGGCAGCCACAATAACCTGTGGAGCCACAGTTTCATCTTCATTGGCTGTATTAGATCATGTGATTTAAACATCTTTAACTTAAAGTGCAATTACAAGCTTTCCTACTTAAAGAAGAGCTGCAAGCCGAAGATGTATTAATGTATACACTACTACAGAATATAGAAAACAAAAAGGTACAAGTTGAAGTGTTCACTTACTGCTACCTACTGTAAAAGTCTACCTTCGTTCCCAGCACTATCAAATGCAACAAGTTAGGTTACTCAGCTGGTAAGAAATATGTATGGACATAGAAGTATGTAATAAATTTATATCCATTCCAATGATTCAGCAAGTTTGTCAAATGAGTGTAGAAAGATTTCCAGATCAGAGATATGCAATTTCAACAGTAACATTGGCATTCTTGGTTACTGGCTTCTTCCTGCCTAAAATAAAAGAAAACTTAAAGGTCCATTTAATAACAACTGTAATTATTATACAAAGGTTTTTTTGCCACAGGAAAAAAGATTAAAGAGCAATTGAATCATATGTTGATAAAAATGTAACCATTCAGATTGGGAGGATAGGGTTCAGCTGTTAAGCTTTACAAGTGATTATTTGAGCACAGTAGGGGAAAGTAATTAGCAATCCATGAACAGTACCCAAAAAAACAAATGCCTCCAGAAAATAAACTATAGAAGTATCAGACATAAACATATTTCTAATATCAGTGAAGATACAATTACCAACCTGTTGCATTTTTACAGCAAAAGATAACATTTAATTTGTTTTTAAATCAAAGTTGCGCCAGTAGGAAGGATACAAAATTAGGAGCTGTGGGATAAAGCAGGATTGTTCTTTTACACTGCGGAGTGGTAACTGTACTGCTTGCCAGCAGGTCATTTTCTCCTCTGTAACCAAGGAGGTTTGGTGAACCCACGCAAGAGGCTCAAGCACAAGTACCAAGCAAATCACACAGTTAACGACCACACTCCTGATTACTCCCGAGGTTCCGCAATGGAATTCCACTTGACCAGTGCCAGATCATATTGTCGAGGGAAGTCATTTTATATAAAGCATACATATCTTTTAATTGATTAACTCCCACCTGCAGCAGAATCTGCAGATCCCACACAGGACTCATTAATCACCTCAGAAATGGAGTGGAAGAAAGTCACCTTAACCCAAAGGGGCAGCATAAAAAGAGACTTTCACTCCAAATGTTTTACAAATTCAGATGATAAGAGGCATAGGTCAAGTGGACAGTCAGAGACTTTTTCCCAATATGACAATGGCTAACATGAGGGGACATAATTTTAAGGTGATTGGAGGAAGGTATAAGGGGGATGTCAGAAGTAAGTTTTTTTTAAACAGAGAGTGGTGGGTGCATGGGGGGCAGATACATTAGGGACATTTAAGAGACTCTTAGATAGACACATAAATGATAGAAAAATAGGGGGCTATGTGGGAGGGAAGGGTTAGATAAATCTTAGAGCAGGATAAAATGTCGGCACAACATTATGGGTCAAAGGGCCTGTACTGTGCTGCAGTGTTCTATGTTCAGAACATTATTGTTTGCATTCATACTCTTTACTTTACATGCCTCTCCTTGTTCCTCCAGTTTTAATAGTTTCAAATGTTTGTGAATGTCAGCAGTAGTTTCGGCTGGCTTCCCAAGGAAAATTTTGCCGGGGCTCCTCCCACAGTGAGAGCAGGTTGACAAAGGTGGTGAGCAGCAAGTTGCTTTGAGGGAATTCCAGACTAAAAATAACTTGAATTTGGGTGTTTAGGAGGCAATCCCAAAATCCATGATGATACTAATATCTGGAAGGACACCAAACAGAGAGGATGATGATGAGTGACTGCAAGTGTACTTTGACGTCCTGTGGAATAGGCAGGGAAAATTTACTGCGGAAAAGAGTGGAACAATCTGTTTTGGTAGGAGGAACAAGGAGAGGCACGTAAAATAAAGAGTACGATTGTAGTGGGGGTGTAGGAACTGAAAGACCAGAGTGCAAATGGATACATTTTGTGTGTGTGTGTGTGGAAGGACATGTTGAGATAGTGAATAAAAGGGAAATTGGATGCTGAGTTTTATAAATAATAGGAAAGAGAACAAAAACAAGAACATTAGCATGGATCATTTATAAAACATTGCCTCAGCCATAGCCAAAGGACTGTAACAATTCTGATCACTGCACTCTGAGCAGGGTGTGTAGACTTGGAGAGGATGCAGAGAAGATTTGGTAGAATGGTTCCAAGGAAGGTTCTCTAAGTGTAGTTCAGAGAGAAAGTTGGCTGGAGCATTGGCAGATGGAATTTAATCCCAACAAGCGTGAGGTGATGCATTTTGGGAAGTCAAATAGGGGTAGGACATAATAGTAAAGAGCAGTGCGCTAAAGAATGTTGATGAACAGAGGAACCTAGGGGTTCAAGTCCATAGTTCCCCAAAAGTAACAGCACAGATGGATAGTGTAGTGAAGAAGAGATATGGCATGCCTACCTTCATAGATTGGGGCATAAATACACAGAAGCTGAGACGTTATGCTGCAACCTTACAAAACACTGGTTAGACCACACGTGTGCAGTTCTGTTCTCCACATCGCAGGTAGAATGCAGTTGTGCTGGAGAGAGTACAGAGGAAATTCACCAAGATGTTGCCAGGATTGGAGAATCTTAGTTATGGGGAAAGATTGGATAGGCTGGGCTTATTTTCCCTGCAGCAAAGGGATGATTTGCTAGAGGTATATAAAATTATGAGACGTAGATGAGGTAGACAGAGTTCCACCTCCCCTCCCCCTAATGATAGGGGTATCAAAAACAAGAGGGATAGATTTAAGATGAGAGGAAGGAGTTTAAAAGAGGATTTTTTGAGGAGAACGTTTTTTTGTTAGAACACAGAGAGTGGTTGACATCCAGAACTTGCTGCTACAGGAGATGGTGGATTCAGATACAATTGCAACACTTAAGGGACATTAAGATAGGCATTTGAATTGGCAGGGCATAGAAGGATGTGGATCTAATGCAGGCAAAGAGGATTAGTGTAGATGGACTAAAGGATCAGCATAGATGTGATAGGCTGAATGGCACATTTCTGTGCAAATCTATGACAAAGGACTTGTATTATAGGGAAAAGCAAAGCAGCTGGGATTGTTCTCCTTAGAGGATTGAAAGTCGAGAGATGATGTGATTGAGGTATTCAAAATGATGAGCAGTCAAGGCAGATGCTCTCTTTGGTGGAAGAGACACAGATTTAAGGTCACTGGCAAAGAAACCAATGGTGGCATGATGCATGATTTGGTTTTATATACATCAAGCTGTTTGCATCTGGAATGCATTGCCTGACAGGCAGATTAAAACAATGTTCAGAAGGGAATTGGCACATTAATTGAAAGAAAACTGCAGGGCTGTAGGGAGAGGGGCAGAGGAGCAGGAGTGACTGTCTTGCTCTTGCATGAACTTGCAGAGACAAATGGCCTCCTTGTGTGAATGTGTGTGTGAAGGCTCAGTAATGATCAACTCCTTTTCTTATCAGACTGGGTTCAAGCAAAATCCAAACTGAATACTAATGTGCAAGTTATTGGGGAGAAAGAATCCCTCAATAGTACGTCATGTTTTCAGTACTCTAACCAGAATGCTGTTTGGTTCCACAGCCTCAACCATTTCTTGATATTACATTGAGTGAATTAAACTCGCTTAAGACTAACTCTGTGATGATGGACTATCCACTTAGCACATTTAGCTGAAGATAATTGCAAGTGCTTTAGTCTAGTCTTTGGCATTCATTGGGTTCCATCATCATTGAGGAATGGGATGCTCTTAAAGAGCCCTCTCTCTCTCTCTCAAGTGGTTTAACTGTCCATCGCTATTCACAGCTAGATGTGACAATACTGTAGAATTTTGATCTGATTTGTCAATTGTTGGATTACAAACTTCTGCCTACTGCATGCTTTTGCCACTTAACGCACATGTAGATAATCAAGGTGCTTCTCTCTGCGAGCCCTGCTGCTCTTAGGTGAGCCAGTGTGTTGGTCCCCTGGCTTGGTGGTAATGGTAGAGTGCAGGATATTCCAGGCCATGATGGTACATAATAATCTTCATTAATGTATTTTGTTAAACCTCCTAAAATAACAACGTCAAATTTTCCCTCAAGTATTGTTAGATGCTGGCAATCACACACTGCATAATACAACTGTTTTCATTTTTGCTTATTAATATTAGTCTTGCTTCTGAAAAAGGGTATGGGTTCAAATTTCATTTGAAACAAAACTAAGGCTAACAGTCCAGTGGTCTACAGAAGAAATTTCTCATGGCCAGAGATGACATCTTCCAAATGCATTATTACATTTGCAAGATGTAGTGGGAGACTGGTTAAATTAATGAACCAGTAATTGAGATCCTGTTGATAAATTATCCAGAGGGAGTTCAGTAGGATTATGCCAAATGGTCAGATTGTCAAAATCCAAACTGGTTGACTTATAGTCTTCAGGGAAGTCAGCATTCCATCCTTGCCAATCCAGCATCAAAACAAAGGAATGAGGATTCACTTCTATTGGTGTCCACCTCCACTTTGTTCTAGCTACTCCTCTGTTATGAAGGAGGAAGTGACCTGGGAAGCAGCACAGTTCACCATTTTGCAGCATAAAATGCCAACACTTCCCCTCTGTCACTGGCCAACAATAAGCTTCCCATATTCAACAAGTCACCCTTCCCTGTTTTTAAACAGCTCCAATTTTATTTTCCCCTCTTACCTACTTTTAGCACTCTGAATGGACCACTTTCTCCTTTTCGCCCTCCTGCACTCCATCATCACCTATCACACCTTCTATTTTCCTCAATATCTCCCCACGCAGGAGATTCAACAGTCTATCTTTTACCTCCTCCCTTTCTGTTGTCCGTGCCCTTGCGTTATATTCTTCACACTAACTACTTTTGCTAAGGATCAGTGGAATTAAGAACTTCCGTGGTTTTTGCAAGGGAATAGGCAGAGATGTTGGGGATGATTAAGGAGTGGGTCAGCATATTATCGGGGTGGGGGGGGGACCCTTTTGTCATTGGATGGAAGGCATGTTTGGTGAAAAGTGAAAACAAGTATAATCCCCTTGTGGTTCTCACAGGGAGGTGAAAGGAAAGGGTATTTCTTGCTCCTTTTTCTCAATGCCTCCATCTTTCGGTGTTCTTGACCACTATATTCAACTGCAATCCACTGACTGCTTCTGCGGTCTGGTGCTCCTCAGATCCCAGACCCTTCTCACCAGCCATTTACTCCAGTACGGAGTAAAGCCTGTCCTCTACCAGGTTTCTGCTTATGAGCCTTTGGAAATGGTTGAAACAATAATACTAAGAGGAAGTATTTTTAGCAATCATTTTGAAAAACCACAAGAAATTTTCAACAAGTTGAACAGAAAATGAAACCTATAAGACCTTCAGAGGGCATGACTGGGAAAATGTTGAGATGTTTCTAACAATGGGAAAGTATCAACTGAGAAGTCGTGGTTACAAGATAATGAGGCATGTGCCAGCAGATGCCCAGTTTAAATTGGCATTATGGTCAGCACAGACATCCTGGGCCAAAGGGCCTGTTCTGGTGCGGTACTGTTCTATGTTCTAAAATGTAGTCTTACTAGATAAATGACCAGTTCCTCCCTGTTCTTCAGTACATTTCCTGAGTGAAACCCAGTAGCAGATGTCAGCTCCGCTGATCGATACTACAAACACCTCTCAGTCAGAAGGCTGTGGGTTCAAATCTAGACTGACACTTCAGTGCAAAATTGGAGGACTACTGCACTGTCAAAGATGAGCCTACCTTCTCCAGTGAATGTAAAAGATTCTATCGAGCTCTCTCCAATGCCCTGCTCATATTTATCTTCTACTAAACGAGACCGTCTGGTGATTATCTTGCTATGTGCTAACTGGAGACACAAGAGACTGCAGATGCTGGAAATCCGGAGCAACATACAAAGGAAAAGAAGAAACTCAGGTCAGGCAGCATCTACAGAGTGAAATGAACAGTCGATGTTTCTGGTCAGGACCCTTTATCAGGACTGGAAAGACAAAGGGGAGATTGCCAGTATAAAAAGGTTGGGAGGGGGGAAGGGGTGGAGCAAGAGCTGGTGGGTGATGGATGGATA
>JAUZTB010000135.1:78974813-78986001 GCA_034780895.1 Rhynchobatus australiae
TATATACACAACAGTCTTCACATATTTATTGGTCTAAATAGCCCACATAGCTTAAGCTCCACCTCTTAACATCTGGCAGTGGTGTCAGATTACAGAACACTAGGGAAAATAGCAGCCGGGTCACAAACAAGCAAATATGGTTATAGCAAATCTGCCTACTCACTCAGCACATGCATGGCAAAACACAAGGTAAAGACCAGTCAACAGTTTCAAGGTTTCCCCTCCTAAATAGAGCAAGCCTAATCAAAATCCAGTACTTTCATGCCTGCAGCAAAATTCTGGCATTCACTGAACTGGATTCCTGTTAACTGGCAGATTCAAGCCAGCGAAATGCCTTCAGAAACTTCAATCTCATTCACCGCCAGCACAAATGTTATTGTAAATCAAGCAAAATGACAACTCAAAAGATTTATTTGCTGGTCTTACCAGAAATTAACGATTTTAAAAGAACAACAAATTTAGTATGCACAATTTCCACAGGCTTGTGTTCGGGGACATGGACTTTCAAATCCCCCTGAGCTGCACTCACTGCAGTTGTTAGAACGCCTTCCCAAGCATGATGTAACATGATCGAAATTAAACCAGGAGAGACAGACAGGGCACGTGCCACAGTGTAGGAAAGCAGTTTTCTTCACTCCTAAGTGTTCAATGTAGAACGAGTGTGGGTAGAATATTTTTGCTATATCCATGCATTTAATTTAAAAGGTGGGGTAAACAGCAATACACAAGGCCAACAACTATGCTGAAGTCTCTTTCATACATGTATCTTCGACACAGTCAGAAACTAAAATATGCATTTTAAATTTATTAACTAATTGCAAAAGACTTTTTTCACTCCAATGTGTTATAATTAAGACCCCCTCAATAGGTGAGAACAATCATCCCCCAAGGTTTCAAAAGTCACAGTACAATAAACTTCATTTCATGAAGAAAGAGATGCTTACTCACTCACTGCAATTTTTTTCAACCAGCTACCAAACACCAGTGGATTCTGCCTCAAACAATCTGGGGACTGCCTTATAGACACTTTCATCAGGCAGCAATTGTGGAGAGAAAAACTGAGTTACCTGATGAAAGGTGATTGACCCAAAACATTTCTCTCTTCAGATGCTGCCTCACTTGCTTAGTATTTCCAGCACTTATTATTTCAGATTTCCAGCATCTGCAAGTTTTTTGATTTTTTTTTAAACTAAATTAATGACTTGTCATTGTGTTCATGTAGTTCCTAATTTTATTTTGTGGGTTAGATTTAGAAAAATAAAGGAAACATATTTAAAATAATAATACTTGAATCAAGTAGGGAGTGGATTCACCAAACACAATACATTTTAAAAGAAACAAGTAAAATTCTGCTCAAGTCAAATTTCCCAACATTGACAGAGATTACTAATCCAGCAGGAAAAGATTTCCAATAGCAATGGAATAATTCATTTTTAATAATGAGCTGCTGGACAGTGTGGATGCACTCAATAATTCGGAAGATAAAGCCAAAAAGGTCTCTGGCTGCGTTAACCACAATATCTTCTATTAACAGTAATTTAGTATCTGCCATCAAAATTGTGCATGCATATGGCATGCTAATATTTCAGCTACTGCCTGACTTTCCATCAACTGGCCCCAAGAGTAAACTACTGTTTGGACAAGGTGACTGGATTTCAGCTAACTTTATACATTGCTCCAAGTACTGAAATATTTCAACTTCTCCCTATACCGCCACACAAAAATAAAATCAAGATTTACAAACAGTGACAAAATGCTTCTGTTCACACTTACACACCATCAATTTATATGCTCAAAATGGTTACAGAGAGGCTTACATGATTTGTTCAAGGCCATGAACCAATATGATAAATATTTCTGATTTAAGCATTGAGCTGGAAATTCAACACCATTCCATACAACTTGCTCATAAACACTGTTTAGCGTTACAGCTACAATAGCCCTGTTAATTTTACAACTATTATGGCATTCAAGTACACAGTGCCCTCCCAGATACACCTTGTAAACACTTAATTAAATAACTATCCTTTAATTAGGATAGCAAAACTATACTACAATGAAAATCAAGAATGCATTTGTAAACTTAGAAGTGACAATTGCATGCCAATTAAACTGAACATTTCTACAGAAAAATAAATCATAAAAAGTTAACTTATGCAAACACTTTGCTTCAAGCATTTGTCATATAAACTTTTTCCTGAAGTTTAGAAAATCAAGAGCTTATATGAATTACTTTTGAAATACAACACTGAAAAGCACCAATTGTAGTTTTAAATGCAGAGCTTTCTTGCATAATTTCTTTAAATCACACTTTGAACGTGATCTCTAAATGCACAGTCACATCCATGAGCACTTGCACTTGAAAAATTTACAAAAAAAGTAAATTTAGGTCTACTTGTACAGGCATGCTGCCGATTCTAAAAAAAATGCAAAAACCTTTTCATTCTCCACTACCACTGCAAGTTTCTTTATTCTTGTTTGTAGGCCTCTCAGAAGGACGACAAACATAATTCAAATTTTCACTATAAAGGCAAAATGCAGCAAACAGGATTCCCATCCTGAATTTTGCGTTTTCCATGTCATCAGACTGTTTCTCTCCAACAAACAGAAACCTGGGAGTGAAGGGGAGATGTCCAAGTGAGGACAAACAGACTGCATGTTCTCGAAAATGGCCTTGGCCATGAACAGTTTAGTAACTTCCACCTGAATTGGAACATTTGAAGAAGTAATTTTCTTAAGATCCTGCTGTAAGTAAGAAGTTCACCTTTGAACCACAATAATCAATTTCCAATTAGGTTTGCAGTTTAAAGTTCATGAGGACAAGATGTAGAAGCTGTAGATCATAAAACCCTCAAAAAACAAGTGTAATTCACATCAGCCAGGATGGGATCACTTGAACACTAAAGTTGAAGGAAGCAAGTTCATTAAAAGAATCAAAATTTATTAGTTCAGACTCCTAAGACCCATAGACCTTTAAGCCTTAAAAGTCCACCCAAGCATAGATTAAATCTACTGCGATTAAAGGGTCAGTCACCTCCAAATTCTGTTCAAATTGCCCATCTGTTCATCCATTTTGCTTTACCACTCCTCAAATTCACATGAAGCATGGTTTATCAAATGCATGTTATACCATAATGGTATCCTGTTAATATGGTTTTGCAATATATTTTACTTTTTCTTAATTTGCTTCTGAACTGATAGTTTTTCTTAACTTATAAGAATTAAACAGCATTCCAGATCAACATACAAACTCATACATTATATTTCAGCAACTAATTTCGCATTAACTTCAAAACAGTATTCAAGAAAGCACAAAAACAATTTAGACCCTAATGAACTTGACCTGAAGGTAAGGTATCTTTATTAGTCACACCTACATTGAAACACACAGTGAAATGCATCTTGTGTGTAGTGTGTTCTGGGGACAGCCCGCAAGTATCGCCACACTTCCAGCGACAACATAGCATGCCCAAAAATTCCTAACCCGTACATCTTTTGGAATGTGGGAGGAAACCGGAGCATCCAGAGGAAACCCACACAAACACGGGGAGAACATACAAACTCCTTACAAACAGCCGGAATTGAACCCGGATCACTGGCGCTGTAAAGCGTTATGCTAACCACTACACTGCCATACCTGTAAAAGCTCAGGTTATCCGGCGCTTGACAAACGCTGGTTAAAACGAATATCAGCCCAGGCACTCTCCCAGTGTCAGTGCAGGCAATGCCCTGATTTGAGGTGCATGTCAGTACTCCATTGGTGCTCAACCAATATCAGCCCAGAAGTCCCCAATATCAGCATGGCTGATCCCTCAATATACATGCCCTCAGCACTGCCACGAAGTTGATCCAGGCACTCCCCCTGGATTACAGGGAATTAAACCATACTGGTTAGTAAAGTTCCAGATAGCCAATCTTTCAGTTATTTTAAACCGGCTGCAAATTATCTATATTTTAGCAGAGTCAATAATCTTTCAAAATTCCTTCTATAACATGTTAGCATTCAAATATTTACATTGTTTCAATTAGGAACATGCCAAAGACTTTAACACACACAGTATTTGAGCAAGTAAAGCCAGCTGCAAAGGCATTTTTTAAACTTGAAAACATTCCTTCTATTTCACAAAACTCTCAAATCAGTTAGTGAATTTCTTAAGATGGTAAAGAAATGAACCTACCCGTGAACATGTCAAACTGGTTTAGAATGAAGTCAGCTTGCAAAAGGGATACTGTAGTTCTCAAGTAGCAGTGATAGTCAAATACTGACCAAAATGCTGACAATTTGTCACATTTTGATATTTCCCAAATGGTGAGCTACAGCGTGTCAGCTTTAGTGCACTGTTGCTCAAACTAAAAGTTTCTATTCTCTGAAATTCGTCATAGTTGGGTTGTGGCCTGCCATTCTTAAAACAGCCACAAAGTTAATGGAATGTTTCATCTAACAGCAATTGGATAATAAGGCACCACAATTAAAAATTGAATACATATAAAATATTCGTCCATGACATTAGCTGCTGAGCTTTCTTAAATCACAGTATTTCACCAACTATGGAGTACTTTGCAGTCATGAAAGGCCCTTTGAAAATGTGGCGTCTCTTCTCTCTGTACAGATTCTAACAGACCTGCTCTAGCATCTGCAGTTATTTCCATTTTACTTCACTGATCTGTAAAAACTAGATAACTATACATTTTAACCAATATATTGTCCCGCGCTGGTACTTAAGAGTTTTTTTTAAATAAGGATGGTTAGTTAACCATAATTGGGTAATATTTTATCAGTTATTTTCCACAGATTCAGCTGGTGTAGGAAAGTTGCTGAACACTGAGCACTCAAAAAGATGGAAAAATATTAAATATTTCCTTCACTTCATTTAAAATGCAGAGAGTCAAATTGATTAGATGTGGGTTTTATGTCTGAATGCATCTTTTGATTCTTTACTTCGCCCATTAACATCCCCTTTGCCCTGCAGCAGGACTTCAAATCTCTCCTGCCTTTCTCTCTATCACAAGCTTCCCTTTTGTTCTTTCCACCAGTCACTTCTTGACACTTTAAAACGTGTTACATCTCTAACCTTTATCCAATTCTAGTGAAAAATCATCAACATGAATTATCAACTCATATTCTCTCTCAACAGATGTGGTAGCACCAAAGAACACAATGAAGGGCATCTTCCTTATGCATCTGGCACTTTGTCTTTGCGAGGATTCAGCAGTCATCACTCCTACCAGCAATACTGTAAACAAATATGTAGGTACCAATTTCAGAGGAAACCAGTTAGTAAAATCTGGTTGTTCTTCTCTTGAAAGCTATTAAGGTAACCAAAAGACAAGAATGATGGCAACAGAAGACAAAAATGGAAAATACATTCTGGAAACATCATAATGTACATGTGACCACCAAGAAATTCTACAACCAGGTCCCAAACTACTTGACCAACTGGAGTAAGAGGATCAGAAGCACTGATGATAACCTATGCATCTCAGAGAGGCAGCCAAAAGGAACAGGAGAGCACCTGCATGGGGAACATACCTGCAGAGCCTTTGAAAACAACAACTTGCTATACAAAATTTCCGCCACGATGTGGAAGGAGAAAACTCAGGCAACTCAGTGGATGAATCGAGCCAACTTACCCATTCCTATAAGGAGAATCTCTAATTATGGACAATATGCCACTCCCCTCAGTTTGATCACTCAAGTATTATATTTTTAGGAATAAAACTGAATGGACTGAAATCCACAAATGATTTCAGAGAGAGACACAGAGAGACACAGAGAGACAGAGAGACAGACACAGAGAGAATCCTCAACAGCTAATATGTGAAAAGTACCATAAGCGTAAAACAACTCACAGCTTTGATTGGGTGTGGCACAAGGCACTTTAGCTCATGGAAAAAAAAACTAGCAAATTCTTCATAACGCTCATTAAATTACAATAGTGCAGATCAACAATAAAATTGTTAAATAGTTTGTAGCTTCATGGGGAGTATGTCATGCTTGCCTGTTCTCACCATGCACTTTCAATCTTTTCCTCAAACATGTCACACAAGACTGTTCAGAGAATTTTACAGAAACTGGATACTTTGGGGGGCAGAAAGTCAACCACCTGCCCTTTGCTAATGACATCATTATGAAGCAGGAATATCTGAACTGCTTCAAAAATTCACAGAAATACTAGTTACAACTACAAAGAGCCTCAAAATTGAAATAAGTGTTACAGAATTGATAGAAAAGATAAAAAAGTGACGTAAATAAGAGTTGATAATAATCTGATAATTGCATTTATCAGAGGAAAAAAGGGATCAGCATGCACAGACCATGATTTAACACTGTCCATTCTGTCAATTTCCCCATCACTGCAGCTAGTTCTCAATATGGTGCTAGATATTGCAGTGTTTCTCCTGTCCCCCGACATTCTAGGAATTCTAATAACCAATGTGATAATGAACATTTTTCCGCCATTATCTATCAGAATAGTGAGAATCGGGGAAAAAAATTGATTTGCATTTTATTTATTTTTATTCATGAATCGTGCAGGCAAATTTGCAGTTTTATTTTAAGCACTCTAATATATACGCCAGTTTCCAAGTATAAAACTTTAATGTGAACTGGACGTTATAATTAAATGAGAAAGGTCAAGTAGACCAAATCATTTTATGCGCATTTGTCAATTTTTTTTTTAAAATACATTCGTACTTCTATGGTGATCATGTGGGCAGCCACTGACATTAAAAGCAACTCAGCTTCTAATAGAATAAATGAAAGATGGCTGGCAGTCACTTTCAAGGCAGAAATGTAATTACGGTCTGAAAGTAAGGTCTGACTGATTTATCAGAAAAAAATAACAGTGTCTTGAAATCAATGGCCTATGCTATATTTTTGTTGAATTACCAAAAGACAATGGTGACTATAATCTGCACTTATAACAGGAGGGGCAATTAAATATTTTGCAAAAATAGAGCATGTCTATTCATGTGAACAGCTGATGCCCAGTGTTGAATGGGAAATGGAGTGAGTTGTGGTCCCATTCAGCTTCATAGTAATTGGGTAAGGGAAAAAGAGAAAAAGATATCATGACAAATAAATTTCAGGCAGTTTAAACTGTCTATTTTTGTATGGATTCTCAGCTCAGTTATCTTAAGGCCACTTTCTGCATTCAGAATGCTGTGAAGATCAATACAAGTAACAAAGGCCCTTCAGCCTACTTTTATTTCTCAATCCTGGAGGGAGAATATTCCATCCAGAACACCATTCAGTAATTTAATCAACTCCAAACAATGTTTTCCTCATGTAGGTTTGTATTGTGAGAAAGTGCCGCCACTACTTAGCCAAGTCTGCCAACACTCAATTGGATTAATTAGATTGTATAAACTGTTACAGTCTTGGTGGAAATTCCACCTCTTTGCTGACGTAAAATTCTTCCTTACCCCACTTTAAAACTTCCTAGGTGCATTAGAAACTACTCGGGCACCTCTCCAGCTTTGTCTACTCTAAAATTTCCAATTCAGCCAATGACAGCAACATCAGAATATCAATTAAAATTCTTCAAGACTGCCAAGAACTCTGATGATGCTATTGGTAAATATTTCCCGTTATTAACCCATATGCAAGTTGCCACTTTTTCTGACCAATAAGTTGTCCAGGTCATAATTTAGCCACAGAAATGTGGTGTATTCCATGGACCAGCTCAAGAATAAGTATAACAGAAAATGCTGGAAAAACTCAGGTCAGGCAGCATTTATGGATAGAAAAACAGTTAACATTTCAGGTCGAAGACTATAGAGATGCATTAACCATAGAGATGCAAAACTTTGCAAATAATAAATAATACCTCCTTATAGGGAAGCAAATCTGACTGATTGAGGCTTGGGTTCCTGGAATTAAAATAAAGAACTGACCACTGGTACAATCCAGCAGTCTCACGACAAACATGGCAAAGAATCTACCAAACAGAACAATTGCTGCAAAGATCACAAGTACAGCTGGAGAACCACCACTTCTTCTCTTCACATACCTGAACTTCCCAGTCGAGAATCCCTGGCTCAAAGGTAATAGATAACATAGGGAGAACAACTGTATAAACATGCAAGACACAAAATGCACATCGCTCTACAAACAATGCTCGCAACATTAAATGCTGAGTATACTACTTATTCTGCTGCCAGAAAACATAAAATGAGCCAAAATTTGTAAAAACTGTTTCCCACCTTTTGTTGTAACAGATCAAATGTGGATAACTGATCTTTGATGTCTTCCATATATGAGATTTATACAGTGTTTTGATTACATTTACTTACACCTAACAGTAGTTAACCCATAGATGTACTGAAGTCGAGACCACACAGCTGAAGAACTTTTTAAAATGTGGGGAAAGTGAAGGAAGAAAGCGAATCAGTATTGAAACATTCTTCCCCTTTCCAACTTCAGTGACTTGATAAACCAAACACTTATCCAATGAAAGTAAATTTCCTTAGGCAACCCTACCCTCCCTTAAAGGGATAACTTACTCAAAGCACAGAAATTTTAAATGAGAATTAGATTTAATATGATGATCATAACATTGATATTGTTACAACTTGTAATTTTAATGTCAAATGAAAAATTCTTTTGAATCAGAAAATCCAAGACACCAAAATATAAAGCAGTAATTTCAATCAGAAATATGCTAATCATCAAGGACATCTGAAACTAGCAAAGGTACTGAGAGATAAAATCTGAAAATGTTGAGACTTAAATCCGAGTTTGCTTTTCAGGATGAAACTTTTCAGCAACTCATGACAGACATCGTCATGGATGTAAATCTTCTTAGTATATCTGTCAAGCTTCAGATCCTTGCTCAGGGCAGTGTATTTGAGTTGTTACAGTTCAGTAAGTCCCAGATTCAGCTCTCAACAGTTCAGATGGTCAGGGCAGTTCAACAACCCTCATTCTTTATATTAATCAGCAATGTCCCCTGATGGAAAGTGGTGCAGTAGCATCTTCTCAACCAGGTTTGGATTATTTGTCCTCCTTTTAAGTAGCTCAACACTCTCGTTCAGGCACTTGTCTGCCATTTGTGGGAGGTAACAGAGAGAACTGCCAGTACCACAGAACAGTTGCCTGGCATTACTCATTCTGCTCAGGATTAAAGAACACTAATAGATAGGAAGATGGTTTCCTAAAAATAACCAGGTATATTTTTCAAAAAGACCACTTTCCCTGTAACAACCAAATATCAATACATGCCAGTAGATTCCTGTCAAAAAAAATCAGCTCATCACTCAAAGAAAACACTTGATGACTATTTATGTGAAATGCACAATCACAAATTACAGAAATTTCTTGGCTGAGTTCTTTGAAAGATAAATTTTATCTAAAGTGTAATATAAAAATTAGAATCTAATTTATTGTACAGATTTACATTGCAGTGGTAACATGAATGGCTCATTTGTAGTGCAACTGAAAACTCTCCAAATATGTGGTATGAAGGAATTATAATAGTACCATCTCCAAAATAAATTCAGAATTTTATAATATAAACATTTTTAGACAGGAAATCCTGCTATAAACCTTAGAAGATCCGAATACATAAAATCCATTTCTAAATGAAAATTCAGACCAGTCAATTTGAAATCAGACCACCAGTAAATTCTACTCTAATCAGACAAGAAGCTCAATACCACATGATTACTTTGTTCTTTCAGCAAGGTTGTTGTTATTCTCACACCAATCCTATGGCATGTGAAAACATTACTACCAGTAATTGGCCCATTTCTCATTACAACCATTGGGGACGAGGTACAGGAGCCTGAAGACCCACACCCAACGATTTGGGAACAGTGTCTTCCCCTCCACTATCAGATTTCTGAACGGTCCATGAACACTACCTCGTTATCCTTTTCTTGCACTATTTTGTAATTTTTGGTAATTTTTATGTCTTTGTACTGTATCGCTGCTGCAAAACAACAAATTTCACGTTGTATAAATCAGTGATTATAAACCTGATTCAGAAGCACTCCAATAACTCTCAAAATAAAGCAGCAATCAATTAAAGAGATTTTGTATATTGATTGATATCTAATTAATTTTTCCATCAACTCCAACTAATTAAAAAAAATGAAGACAGATGCTGGAATCTGGAACAAAAACAGAACACTGGAAGAACTCAGCAGGTCAGGCAGCAGTTGTGAAAGCAAAAAAGGTGCAAGTCGACATTTCGGATTGAGACGCATTCGGTTAAGTAAAAAAATGTGCAAGTTTCAAAAGCATGCCTCCTCAAAATTTGCATCAAAGCATCTGCATTTTTTATTGTCATTGGTTATTTCTCCAGCATGGCCTAATTATTTCAGATTAACGAAGTTAATATGCAAAATTGTATCATAATGCTGGTAACAGTAAAAAATAAAGGCAAGTTTACCTTAAACATTTTCTCCTGGAACCTCCACACCACTCCACCCCTGTACCTTCCTGCACCGCAGCAGAAAGGCTTCAGCAAAACATCTCCAATGTCATTAGTTAGTTATCATTTTCCATTGCAAAAATTCTCCATTAAATCTTCCTTTTACTGCCCATGTCAAAAATGGCTCGGACTCATTCCAGAACCAAAGTCTTTTGTCACTGCTCAGGATCTACTTAAATCATCATATTTCTCTAGATGACTCACCTGCAAACAAAAACAACTGCAGTTTGTTCCAACAGCTGATACAGAAATGGCAAACACAATTTTACAGAATTATAATGGATATATGTTTATCTTTCAATGACTCTTCCACCTTTGAGTCAACTAATCAGTAAAGTACCAAATTGTATACCCTTCATTTGACATCCATATCCTCCATTAACTTTGAAACACGTTTTCATATTTCCCAGCATGAAGAGGAAAGCAGCAATGCACCTTTCATGTGATTAACCTCAACATTTAAGCACTTACTACAAGGCGAAACACAGAATAAATTCTTAAAACTATTAACCCTGAGTGTTGGGCTATACTATTTGCCACAGGCCAAATTCTCTGTAATCCTGATGTTGGGGCCAAAGGCTTGCTGCCCCACTCACGATTGGCTTCACTCCCCGGAAAGGTGAGCTGGCACTTGACAGGCAGCTTCTTATTTAAACCACATATGTTTCACTCCCTTATGATATCCTTTGCAACCTCAGAATATTAGGGCCCATGTACGAGATACTAATAAGTGTGATAGAGTATTGATGGTT
>JAUZTB010000135.1:79094436-79104950 GCA_034780895.1 Rhynchobatus australiae
ATACTCAGACTTATGATATTATGAATGAATGTCATGCCCTTATCTGCATTGTTACCATGGTTTCTTGTTTCTCTTCTGTCTTGGAACAGACATTGAATGTTCTTCTTGGGTAAGGTCAGATCTCAGCACAGTGTAGCATCAGCGTGACATATTCAGACTGATTTGATGACATAATTTATTATTCTCTTTGCTTTATTAATTCTAATATCACATTAGTTTTCCCTGGATAGTTCAACTCACATTTGGAAAGTAGTGAATAACTGCCCACTGCATTTTTTCTTTCAACAATAAATTATTTTATCCTTCATCAATACGACCTCTTACATATTTTGTATGGGTCCTTTCCTTTTTTCTGGGGTCTCCCAACTATTTCTGTCTACTTTTATCAATTACAGTTCATTTTTAATTTTGGAATTTAGGTTGGTGAATAAGAAGCAAGAGGAATTCCAACAATCAATGCTTGCATGACATGATGTCCCTAACTAGTATTTCTTAGGCCCACACGGCCAGTTCTTTAGATATTACAAAGATTTACAAAGGACGTCTATTTCATGAAGTTTATGTTCTGACTTTCATCATTTAAGTAACACTCAGTTTAAAATTTTCCAGAGTCCATCTGCTTCATCAAAAAATGTACGTTGATTTATCAGAGAATCCCATGTTATTAAACTATTTTGACTCTAATTTGCTAAGTTACGTTCATGCTCACCAAGTTATTTTCAAATTTGTTCCTAATTATTAATTCCAATAGTGTTCCAACTTTTGAAGAGGACATCCTTGATTGTGCAGTGTGAAATGCCTATCATAATAAAAACTAGAAATGAAGAACAGAACCAGTAGGCTATAACTTGCCACGCAGGATTACAGTGAACCCTTGGCAGCAGAACTGTTTAGAATTGCAATCAGTGATGTCATGGTGCAGCACATTCCTCCTCGGTTACAGCAAAGGAAGGAGACAATTTGGTTAATGTTTGCCAGAAGGAGTATCAGACCAGCATTAGAAAAGGATAAACAATTAAAGTTGCAACATAGAACTATATAAATTTTAAACACTAAAAGCAAACAGACAACACGTGAGGTTGATACCTAAGGAAGAGGCAGCTCCATGAGTACTGTATGTTCATGGTCAACATTAATGAAGCTCAACAAATTTGTGCAAAATAAACTGTGGTAATAGTGATGGACAAAGATTGGTTGGATTCTACAATAAGCAAGCAATCCACTCTTTCAGGTTATAGCCTTGATTCTTCTAACTTATTTAAAAAATATTCTGAATATATGCTTATTGTGAATCAATCTTCCACACTCTATGTAATGCAGCTCAGTATCATTTATCTCATACTGCTATCAACTCGACTGGTAGTTTTATACTGGTGAGTTGCATGGTGGGGAGTTGGGGGTGATGGTGGTGCTGTGGAGGTGAAATTCTGGATTGTGAAATTCACAATCACAATAAAGATGGACAGGAAGGAGTATCAGTGGGAGAGGACTTTTGTAGTAGTGATCATAACTCAGATTCTTTAAGATGCTCTTTAAAAGCAATGACTTTGACTAAGCTTTTGGTTACATGTACCCATTTACTGTCAAACATTGTTTAATAAAATTTCTTTGCAACATCTTGGGACATTTTGAGTTTGTTAACAATGTTAGATAAATATGTGACAATACATTAGATTTTGACCCTAAGTCTCCCTCTGATTCCCAAGGAAACAGCAAACATGGCACCTTTCAGCTATTTATACCAATTTACTGAAGAGGTGCCACTAATCTCCTCATTGATTGCTGAAATTCATGGCCTAAGATTAACTTTATTTCATACGTCTTGAATTTGCTTTACATTTTATTTCATATGTTATAAGGGAACATTAGTGCTGCTGCAAACTTACATGATTTCATTCAAAATGGGGAGTTCTGTATGTCTTTTATTTCTATTATGGCCAACGAAAGTGGCCAACAAAATGGATTCATTGAGTGTTCAGTCTGTAATAAAGGTTCATTGCTTATGTAGGAGGTGGTTTGGGAGTATATTTCGCCTTTCTTTGAGACAGAATGAAAAAAATGTTTGACTTCCAGCACTGCACTCAAGAAGTTATCTATCATTAGCGAGCAGAGGTTCTCAGACCTGGCTATCTGATCAACTGCAGTAGAAAGTGCTGGTTTTGGAATATAGCCTGGGGTCAGGTTTGCACTCATGGTTAAATAATTTCCTACACTTTGGTACTTGAATCAGGTGGTAAATGTGCTGTGGAACTGCAAATCTGCAAGAGAGGAGGAGAAAACTGAATGGAAAGAAAGTTTAAGTGATAAAATCTGAGTTGAATGAGTAATACAGAGAATTCAGAATTTAGCCTGACTAAAGCACTGAAAAAACCTTCCTGAATGTAACAGCACCAAGTGAAATATACTTAGATAGTCTGTACCCAGTTCTCAGTTGGATCAAATATTTATCTAGCCAATGAACATTTTTACAAAGGTATCAGTCCACTAACTCGCACATACTAAAGCTAATCTGATAGCTCAGTCATTAACCACAGTGTATAGTAAAAAGGCACCTGAATTGATCTTGTGATTTTATTTCAGAGCCCACCTGTTCAAACCTTAATTCATGCCAAGTTAGTTTATATTAAGCAGTATGGATGTCGAGATTTAAAGATCGGCACAACCTTGTGGGCCGAAGGGCCTGTATTATGCTGTACTGTTCTGTGCTCTATGTTTAACCATCAGCTATCTGTCTGCGTGAAGAAGAGAAATTTTGGGTCAGGAATTCCCAGTGTAAATGTGAATTGAGGTGCGAACCCAAACATAACCATGGTATTTGTTCTAAACTGGGAACTATGCTTGCTATTTTCTACATCAATGGAGTTTTATGTAATATCACAACAGCTGGTAGTTCAGGTTCACAGGACATGAAAAGCAATAGGTCATAAAGAAAGCCAATTGATGTTATTTTTATGACTAAGGATAGAATATGAAATTAGAGATGTAAAGGTGAATCTATATAACATCCTTGAAGTTGTAGTACTGTGCATAGTTCTCAAAGGACATTAAGGTGATGGAAATTATACAGCAGAGATTAAGTAGCATGCTGGCAAGATGGTGGGAAAACAAAGGTAGGACTGTTTTCATTACCGATTGATGGAGATTACAGGTGATTTGAGAGAGGTGAAAGAATAAGTCAATGTGGAAATGGACTGGTAGTGTGAAATAAACATATATCAGATCAAATGGAGGGGATTTAGAACAGAGAGCAGGTGAAACATTTTTTTTAATATATAGAAGGTTTGCAATCCCAAAGACTGTCCTTGAAGCGAGACCACGTCCTGAAAACAATAGGGTGTTTAGTGATTGATGAGGAAAATAGATGATAACATAGTGAAAGAACTACTGCTCATGCAGTGGATAAACAGCCATGAGAACAGGTTGGAGTGAATGGACTTTTTCTATGTACACTTAAGAGGGAAATCTTAAGGCAAAAAGAGGATATGAGATAGCTTTGGCAGACAAGGTAAAAGAGAATCCCAAGAGATTCTAAGTATATTAAGAGCAAAAGGGTAACTCAGGAGATAATAGGTCCACTTAAGGATCATTATAATTGTCTACCTGTGGAGCCACAGGAGATAGTGATCTCTTAAATGAATACTTCCTGTGGAGAAGGTCATGGTAGCTAGAGTTTCATGGAAATGAATAGCAAGGTCCTGAAACATATCTACATTACAGAAGAGGAGGTACTGGCAGTCTTAAGGCATATTAAGGTGGATACATCCCTGGGGTCTGGCCAAGTGTGTCCTAGAACATTGTGGGAAGCCAGAGAAGAAATTGCTGGGGCCCTGACAGAGATAGTTGTGTCATCATTAGCCATGGGTGAGGTACCAGAAGACTGGAGTGTGGCTAATGTTGTGCCTTTATTAAAGAAAGACTGCAAGGACAAGCCAGGGAACTTCAGGCCAGTGAGTGTAACATCAGTGGTGGGAAAGTTACTGGAGGGGATTCTGAGAGACAGGATCTACCTGCATTTTGAAAGGCATGGATTAATTAGGGATAGTCAGCATAGTTTTGTCATGGGAAATCGTGTCTCATGAATTTGATTGAATTTTTTGAAAAGGTGACCAAGAAGATTGATGAGGGTCGGCAGTAGACATTGTCTACATGGACTTCAGCAAGGCCATTAATAATGTCCCTCATGGTAGGCTGGACCAGAGGTTAGATCATGAGCCAATTGGATACAAAATTTGGCTTGGCAGGAAGAGTCGGAAGGTGGTAGTCAGAAAGAGGGCAGTTTTTTCAACTGGAGGCCTATGACCAGCGGTATGCTGCGGGGATCAGTGCTGGGTCCCCTGTTGTTTGTCATATATATTATTGATTTGGATTAGAATGTAGGTGACATGGTTAGTAAGTTTGTGAATGACAGCAAAATTGGTGGAATAGTCAGCAGTGAAGAGGTTATCTAAGATTACAACAGGATCTGGATATGGGAAAAAGGGCCAAGGAATGGCAGATGAAGACAAGTGCGAAGTGTTGCATTTGGGTGGGTTAACTAGGGGAGGACATGCACAGTAAGTGGCCGGGCCCAGGAGGGTGTTGTATGTCAGAGAGACCTAGGGGTACAAGTACATAATTCCATAAAAGTGGCGATACAGGTAGACAGGATCGAGAAGGCATTTGGTACACTTGCCTTTATTGGTCAGGGCATTGAGTACAAGAATTGGTACATCAATGTTACAGCTGTTCAAAATGTTGATGACATTGGACTTTGAGTAATGTGTGCAGTTCTGGTGGCCTAGGTGTAGGAGGAATATCGTTAAGCTGGAAAGGGTGCAGAAAATATTCACAAGGATGTTGCCAAGAATGGAGTGCTTCAATTACAAGGAGAGAAAAATATGCTGCAGCTATTTTCTGTGGAGCATAGGAGGCCAAGGCGTGACCTTGTGGAGTTATAGAAATATAAATGATGAGAGACCTGGATAAGATGTCACACTTTTTCCCCAAGGTTTCCCAAGATCTAGAACGCATAGGCTTAAGGTGAGAGGGGAAGTATTTAAAGGGGACCAGAGAGGCAAATTTTTCCACGCAGAGTGGTGGGTGTATGGAATGAACTGCCAGAAGAAGTGGTAGAGATGGGTACAATTAAAATGTTTAAAAGACATTTAGACAGGTACATTGAGAGGAACGATTTAGAGGGATATGGGCCAAATGCAGGCAAATGGGACTAGCTTAGGAAGCCAGGTTGGTCAGCGTGGACAAGGTGGGCTTATTTCTGTGCCGTATAACTCTATGACTCTATGTCAGAATTGTATTATGAAGGTTTCTGTTCAGCATAATTTTCTGTCTTTAGGAGTAAGAGGTGGTGCTGTTGTGGGAAAGGGTGAGGGTCATTAGATGGGGATAGTGCACTAATTAGTTTCAGCCAGTGAATTATTGAATGAGATTTTGAAAACTTTCCTGTCAATACAACCACGGATTAATGGCACAAGGAGGTAAGGTTGAAACTTTCCAGTCCAGCATCCTTGGGACCACAGAACTTGCCCTCTATCATCTTCCTCTGAGTAAGAGAACTGATCTTTTTAAACATAGACACTCCCCGGGTCACACAAGGGTTTCAAGAGAGACACAAATGAATCCTGTTGCAGGGTTTTGATTCTAAATATTGACAATTTCCTCCCATAGATGCTGCTCAACCTGCTGAGTTCCTCCAGCAGACTGTTTGTTGCTAAGGGTTTCAAGAACTGTAAGTTTCTGTTAGTTGGAGCGCTATCAGCTAAGATTGCAAAAGTTGCACTTGTAAGTGAATTAGCTTTAGATTAGTACAGATCTCAGTTAATTTTAGATCTTAGTTAGATTTTAGTTAGAATTAGTTAATTAGTATAGATCTGTACTTCAGATTCAAAACATGCTGGACCATGGGAGTTGCTGGACTGGAGAGTTTCAACCTGTACTTCAGGACATTAAGTCCATGCAGGGGAAGAAAGTACCATTCAGCTAATGGCCTTCCTGCTTTTGTTCTGTAGCTTTGTAGATGAAGGTACATCAAGTCTTCATCCAGGTTCCTTTCGAATATGATGAGGATTTTTACCTCATCTTTTCGGGCAATAATTTTCAGACCACATCTTCTGGGTGAAGATAATTTGTCCTCAGCTCCCTCCCAATTCTTTTATTTGTTAGAAGCCAAAAGCACTTTGCTTTCCCAACCAGAAATGTTGATGTTTGGGCCAATCTTGTTGGCTGGAGTCAGTGGTTTCAATTGGAACTCTCAGTGCTTAGTTGTTTAAATCTCAGTAGGTCTCACTGTCATATGCTGAAGTCTGAGACTTACCAAGTGACCGATGGTGCTATATCTGTCTATACACTGTCACTAGGATTCACAGAAAGAACTCAGCGTTGTTGGGGTTCCCTGGGATAATGCTTGGAAATTCACACTCAGATATTACAACGGGCAAGATCTGGAAAAGGAGTGAAGATCCTTTGGATTTAATTGAAGATTGCAGACTTGGGGACTAGGAAGCAAAGGAGAAGGCAATTTAAAAAAAATAATTATTGTACTTTAATGTTAATAAGTGTTTTTGTGTTTTTAATTAACTTCATTTTACTTTTTAAAAATGTTTAACAAGTTTGATTTTAACTACTAACTTCCACCTCTACCAGAATCATTTAAAAGCTGTTAAAATCCTTGACAACACAGATAGAAGATAAAATATCCCAGCTTTGCATTCCGTCAAAGCCTATGAGGCCTTCTCTGTTCAATAGATCCACATTGCCAGTCAATGTCCAACTCCAGGGTCCTGAGGAGCTCTGAGGTCAGCCTATGCATCCAGACCAGATAAGTGCAGGTTTACTGTGACTGTAGAGTCACAGAGTCATAGAGCACAAAAAGGGCTATTGGGGCCACCATGTCCACACCCAGCATTGTACTACCTGTACTAGTCCCATTTATCCGCATTTGGTTTGTAGTCTGCTAGGCCTTTGTGATTGAAGTGCTTCCATAGATGCTTCTTAAATGTGAGAGCCACTGCTTCCACCATCTTCTTGGGCAGCATGTTCCAGGTTTCAAATACTCTCCTTATTTAAAAATTCTTCCTCAGATTCCTACTAAACATCCTACCTTTCACCTTAAGTCTATGCCTTCTTGTTTTAGAAATTCCCACCATGGGAAATAGATTCTCACTATCTACCCAACTATCCCTGCCATAACTTTGTATAACTCCATCAGGTCACCTCTGAGCCTTCTCCACTCCAGGGAAGTCATACCCAGCCTATCCAATCTCTCCTTATAACTGAAACGTTCCAATCCAGGCAACATCTCGGTGTATCTCTCCTGCACCCTCTCCAGTGCAATCACATCCTTAGGCGATGGTCACTACCCAATATATTTATCTAATCCCTAGCATAAGCAAAAGAAGATCAAGAATAGGACAGTACTGATTTCTAATGTGTGCAGAAATTATGCTGGAAATAAACACATATACTCCTTCTCATATGACCTCATGGTAAAACGAAACAGTTTCCTTTACCTCAGTTACTGATGTACTTATCAGATTTTACTGATTTTAACTGTAACCTTGACATATTGGACTAGATTTTAACTCCCACCACTCAGCTAGAATGACGTAATAGTCAACCGAATTGTGGGGATACATTTATTGTTCCATTCCTGACCTTTTTCTAAGGAGCACCACATGGTTGGTCCAGGCACCTGAATATTTTTGACAGGAAAACATAAGGAGGCACGTTTGGGCATCAAGTTCATGCAGTACATAAAAATGCCTTGCAGCCTTATCTCACTGTTCCACTCTTGGTTTGTAGTCTTGTAGCTGTTGGTTTATCAAATTCTCATCCAGGTTCTTTGTAAATGTGATAAAAAATTTTGGTACAAGGCACTGAACAGCCTAATGAGTGATGTTTAAAGTGTTCACTGCAGGCCACCCTGAAGTTAAGTACGTTTTTAAAAAAGTTATGTCTGAGGTCAGATTGAGCAGCATGAATGTTCCTTCTATTCCCACATAAAGTCATGACGGCTGCTGATATTAATTCCCCAGCCTCATTCTCTAGAGATCCAACAGTTCACTCATAGATAAAATGTCTTAGTTACTTTTGTGAAGAAAAGCTAGTTCAGAATTTACAGTTCACTATATTCATAGGTTAATTGGTATTTAAGCACCAGTGCAATCATTTTCAAATAAAATGTTAGATATTCTAACAACCATATTTAGCAAAAATTGAAAGTGAGTAAAGATTCAGAAAATTTACACTTGGGTATTTACAGTGATCTGTTTTATAACAAGCCATTATTCTCTCATGGCTTGGTTGGTATGTGCAATGCCTAGTGCAATACAGAGCAGGATAGATCCATCAAGTATTTCTGGTCCATGCTGAGTTAAGGAAATATATTGACTGCTCATACTCTAATATTCAAATCATTTTTTGCTACTGCACAGAAAAATTGTCGACTGCTGTTGTACATAACTTACATTTGATGAACGAAAAGCAAACTAACAACTGAACTGTTGCAGGTTTTTAGAACTGCACATTGCAAATGATTCTAAAAATAACCACTGCAGACATCCTGTTTATCATGTCGCCCGCTTCTCACACTACCAGCTAATACTCCTGTTAGACTGACATCTACTATAAGCACAATACATAGAATTTACAACACAGAAACAGGTCAATCTGCTAAACTCCTTTATCTTATTGTTTTTACACCACACCACCCTTTTCATTCCACCCTCTCCCATATTCCTCTGTTCCATTTATGTATTAAATTTATAATACTGGATGTGAGTCAGAGAAAGGCAAAAATTCTGTGTAGAGATATCCTTGGAGACATAACAATGCACATAAATATACATGGTAGAGTAAATGTATCCCCTTAGAAGTTTCTATATGGTTTCTTTCTAATAATTTACAATTACACCTTCAAGCTTTGTAAGCCATGAAGATGTTGGAAATATTAATTGTTTGCAAAGTACATTTCTGCTGAAAAGCTTTATGTTCAAATGGCTTTAAACTGGTATTTGTAAATGTTCCTTCATTCCAAGCATGATATACTGTAAATGGTGCATACATATGTATTTATTAGGTAAACAATGTGCAAGAGAGAGATTGCAAATTTATTGTCTAATAAATACATATTATTATAGTAATCTACTATAACTAAATTCTGCTTAACTAAATTTTAGAATCTGTAAACACAAAGCAAGGTACTTTTAAAAGGTTTAGTTTATTAACTAAAGATGACTCCACTTTTAAGTCTGGGGGTTGACAGTAAAACTTTACTGCATCCTGTTTTATCTCAGGGACTGATTTACAAAACAACACCATAAAAAGTTATACCCTGGAGAACACAAAATCTTTGCATTCCTTGTTTTGCAGTGCCAAGATCTGTGAGATAAATAAGGGCACTGGTCATCAACATTAAAGCTTGTGTCTTCGGTTTAGTTTTCTGTACTGTTTCAGTAATACTTTTAAATAATAAACCTTTTAAGCTCTGTGTGCACTGTAACATCATGTTAAAATACACCTTCACACTCTCTTGTACAGTAAGAAGATGTCAATTATATAATTTTACAGGATTAATGGTAAAATTTGCTGATTATGGACAAAACATATAGGATTAAGGACAGTGGCTCTTCCTAACAGACAGAATGGACATATCAGGTCAAATTGTCTCCTTCTGTGAGTTTCTAAGATTCCCTGATCTGAGCACATGGTTGTCCATACTCAACTGTAGTGCTCCACCACAAGTGGTAATGAAGGAATAATTACCTTCTTCATATAAATAAATCTGATGAGCAAGGTACATCATAAAAACTTAGTGCAATTTATTCAAGCTCTAAAGAAAGATATTCCCCAGGAGTTCACTTTAACATGAAGCAATTTATTGCCTCTTACAGGATTCAAAATGCCAAGGTGGTAGTATGTCTCCATTCCAGGCATTGGACAGAAACAAGTACTGCAATTTTACTTGTTTGGGTAAAGAGTGTCAGTATGATTTATCCAGTGACATAAAGAAGTTATCACCAAAACATAACTCAGAGTATATTTCAGCTTTTGAGCAGAATTGATGGAATTGGGCAGGAGTTGAGAATCTGTTAAAAATATGTAGATAACTAAATATTAATCAAATCAAAACCTACCTAATTCAACCAGCCCTTTTGCAATATACAACAGAGGCAGATGACATTTGACTCATATCTGCGCTGGTTTAGTTTTTCAACAGAATCAGTCAAATAATTATAGCTTTTCATATCTTCATGTACTTACTCACTTAGACAGCTCATTAATACATGACGTTATAGTTCATAGCAATAATTTTTAGTTGTAGCAAAGCACTACACATTTTAAAACCTTTCTTCTTACAAAGAAAAATTAATCAGTTATTTGGAGGTTGAGATCAAAATGTTAATCCTGGACAAGAATTTTTGTAAATAATTTCATGTATAACTGGAAGTAACTAATTCTAATGTAGCTGAATATATCAAAAATCTTATCATGGTACACCATAAGTCTACTGCCAAAAA
>JAUZTB010000135.1:80628169-80640345 GCA_034780895.1 Rhynchobatus australiae
AGTGTTCCATTTAATATGGGGGGGGGGGTGCCCAGGAAGGAAAAGAGGGAGTGCATCTTTTGAAATGCAATCTACCTCTCCACAGCTCCCTTGGATAGAAATTCCAGCAATTTGCCATCACCTGAAGAAATTTCCCTTTTAGTTCTAAACAGCTGACAGCTCATTCTGAGACTGTAGCTGTTGTGTCTAGTCTTTTCTGGGTGGGGAGAAAGTGAACATCAATCACTCGTGCTTGGTGTGTTCTCTCATCTAAATCCTGAATAAGCTTGGCTTCTAACCTTCAGAATCTATGATGTGCCCATCATCTAGAAATTAGTCTGGTGTGACATTGCACTCCCTCTATAGCAAGTACATCCTTCTACACTAATCCATATGTGGTCTTAACAAAACCCATAACTGCAATAGGACTTTTACTCTATACTCCAACTTCTGTAGGTATAGATGCCAGTGTTCTGTTTGCATTTCTAATTGACTGCTGTTCCTGTGTGCTAGCTTTCAGTGACTTGTAATCAATCATGCCCAGATATCACTTCTCAACCCCATGCCTGCCTTAAAGTTAACATTTCAGTTTTTATTGCATCTTCATTACTCACATTCTCTCAAGTTTTGTCATTGGCTGTGCTGCATAAATCAGTCAGACAAAAGGAGATTGCCTGTGAAGGCCCTTTGAATGTATCTAATCTCTCCATTCCCATGGACCTAAAATTTAGTTCCTTTATGGAATTTTCCAGTTTCCCTGTGGGATGGGAACAGGGGGTAGGGGGAGAAGAAAATCAAACAAGATCTTTCAAAACCTTTAAATATTTGGTTCCTTGAGATCAGCAACTCTTTTATTGTTTTCAATTTCAGCCTTTTTATTAACAGCATCACCAAGTAAGCTCCTTATTGGTGCCTTACTTCTGAGCTTGTTGACAGTAATATTGAGCAATGAATTGGGAACATTCTTTCCACATCCACTTTTCTAATCCTTCAGTGCGAGGCTACCTGCCCAACTTGGGGTAGCAAAACTGGCAGAGTTAAGACATTGATTTCAATAGTAGGCCAAAATGTGTTTTTTAAATTTAACTGATGCATGAGATGTAAAGGAAATGGAAAAGATGCCAACACATTATCAAACATCCTAAATCTAGCTTCTTTTTGAATTGCCTCCTGGCTCTTAAAGTTTGAGTTTAGACTTTGGAAATGGGGCCTTGCACAGATTTTCTTTTTCCCCCTTTTATGTGCAACTGCCCAAAGGGGAGAAAATCTTTGACATTTGCTTTTGCTGTCTAGTTTTTTTTGCAATGTTTAATAGTATGCCATCAGTATAATCTGGTAAGGTCCTGTGGCCAAATACATATCTTTGTATTCAATAATCCTCTTGGCCTGTCAAATGTTTCTTCAAATTGATGTCCAAAGGAAACAGCATTCTGCTCTCTCCATCTGGCAGTTCAGGATTCCATTTAACAACATGAGCAATTTATTTCTCTGGTACCTTCTGAAAGGGATCTGTTCCCACTACAATCAACCAAGATAAATACACTTCTTTTGTAAAGTTGATGGCAAAACCCCAGCAAACATTTATCAAGCAATTCAGGGCTTCCAGGTTCAATTTTCCTGATCTTTTGAAATGGCGGAACCATGTTTAGTTAATAATGATGTAACACTTGGGTTTAACAGTTTATTTCAACATAATGTAGTTGGTCAAGAAAAATTTACGCTTTTTATATTTGTTGGTTAATCTCTAGTTAAAGCTTTTTTATTTCAATTTTAACCTGCATTGAAGGAACAAAGTGGAATCCATCAATTCAAATTTAAATCTGACAAGTGAACTTTTTCATTCTACCGTGATTGAAATAGTTTGTGTATGAATGTTGCAGCTCTAGTTTGGAGTTGCTTCTGTAATAGTCGGAATTTGTCCTGATGGCAAGATACTATATCAAAATGAATTGATAAGTGAATATTGCTGGAGTTTTCTGATTTTTCTCATTTTATTTGCTTTTCACTTAACACTGCTGTTCAGTTTTGTATTATTCTTGATGAAATTGGAGTGTGCCTGAAATATAAAGGATTGCAGCAAACCAGTTCTTTCATACTAAGTTGACCTTACCATTGAACAAAGTTTAAAATACAGCACCAACTTGCAATTAGACTTTGTGCAAAGTTGATGAGCCTTTGCACAGTAGTTATAATTAGAAATATTGATTGAATTTTTATTAAAACAAAATTAATGGTTATACCACTTCTGAAGAGATTATAACCATTAATTTACTTAATTTGACTACTTTGCCCAAAATTGGTCTTACTTGAAGACTCTATTCCTTATTAGGCCCTCCACATCTATTACTGAAAATCTATTTTATTTAAATTCCTCATATCTTGCTAGCTTTTGGATTCCATTTTCACAGTGCATTGGACTAAATTATTG
Organism: Rhynchobatus australiae; assembly: GCA_034780895.1. Taxonomy (NCBI): domain Eukaryota; kingdom Metazoa; phylum Chordata; class Chondrichthyes; order Rhinopristiformes; family Rhynchobatidae; genus Rhynchobatus; species Rhynchobatus australiae. The sequence continues at coordinate 80,630,577 of JAUZTB010000135.1, forward strand.
GAATCTGCTCTGGGTAAATTCATGCTGCTTATATATTTTGGAAAATGTCATTGCTATCAATGTTAATTGTATGACTATTTATAATGAATGGTGCCTTTTGACCCAGCTTTACTCTAGCCTAAATCCTAGATGCTCATTTGTTTAAGATTTTAAAATGTATAAGGCACACCCAAAACCAATTGAAATGAATACCACAGTTTGATATTTTTTTTCTCTCTGGTAAAAATGCATTAATGCAGCACATTATTGATAATTTTATACAATTTACTGACAAATATTAATACATCTAACTCAATAAATCTACCTTGTAACCATTCTGGAATCCTCTGTAGCTGAATATTAGATACAGCACATGATATTGAAGTGTAAGCATGGAAATACTTAAGATTGCAAAAGACTTTCAAGATGTCATAAAGCATTTAGTCAAAGTACTGACCACAAGATCACTTTGTGCTTAAAGCCAAATTTAATTCTCCTGAACAATGAACAAGAATCAATGAGAAAAGCAAAAATTGTCTGTGGTTGCTCTAAAGTTTATTATTGGTTAACTGATTTATAGTTTGATTTTTAGATCACTAACCTTCACTATCAAGTAAAGCGATGAATATAGGGTTTGAATTTTGTATCTATCATTAAAACAGCTACCTTAAATAGTGCAACAGTGTGTCGAGCATTAATTATGCCATTTTACATTTAAAAGTACTTTTTGTATATTGGTGCTAGAACACTGCTTGTTTTCACTGTTCACTGGAGCAGATGAAAAATTGCTATTATCTATATTTCTCTTCCCCAGTATTTCTTGAAACATCAATTACAATTAATCACTTGGAAAATGTATGCTTCATTTGTAACATTTTGCGGCCCATGTGAAGGGTATAACCTGTTGATCTATTTTAGGGTGATGATACTTCAGATATTTGTAGTCAGGAAAGTTTTAAGATTGTTGTAGGATCTTTTGACATCTGTTGCATTAATCAGTTGGAATTTCTTTATCATCTTATTTGAGGAGCAATTTCTTCACATCACTTCAGTTCTGAAGTACAAACTGATAAATTTTGCCTTCTATTACACTGGAACAGGCTGAGAGAGCTCTCCGCTGATTGATGCTATGGTTTTCCACATGCTTTTGTTACCCCCCCACTCAAACTCTGCCTCTCATTAAATGACTTCTCATCCCTTGCTTTCTGTTTCTGTTGCCTTTGCCCTTGTCTTGTTTCAATGTGTACATGTCTTTTTACCTTGTTCCATATAAATGTCTCCACTATAAATAAAGCCACTCTTGATATGTCAATTTCCTATCGGGAAGCTGGGTGATATTGCTTAACTCAATGGGGAACTTGGTGGCATAGTGATTCTCTGGATGAACTGTGCCAGGTAAGCGGGGGTATTAGTAGATGGGCACCTACAGCCATGTACACAACTTCCAATCAGAAAAGTTGTAAGTACTGGCAACTATGGGAATAACTGCTGGTAGGCCTTCAAATTATCTGAACAAAGGCATCAGCAATGACAGGGTAAAATTCTGCATACATTGAGCCTTGCCTATAACTTGTACTTTATTCTTGGGAGACCCACACACCACCAATCCCACAATGGCTGTGATACTTGAGTTGCTGATTCAACCTCTGCCATTCAAGGAATAAAAGTTCAAGTTCTCTGCCACACAGTTGGTCTTGTCATCTCATACTATCAAGTGCTGTTGGGGGTTTCATTTTTCTTTCAAATGCTGTTCACTCCATTCCCAATCTATTTTAACCCATCCACCTGCACCACCCCACCCCACACAAAGTATTTTTTCTAACCTCAAGGGTGCACAAAGGTCATGATATCTCTGCCCCTTGAAGATGGTAAGTTTTTGAAATGCTGCAATCCTTCTGGTGAAGGTACTCCTTCAGTGTTATAATGAATGTTGCTATTTCCAAGTTAGCATTAGTGTGTAACTTGAAGGCAGTTGTGTTCCCATGTACCTGAAACTCTTGTCTTTGGTGGTAAAAGTCCTGGGTGTGGGAGGTGTCTGGACAAGTAACTACAGTATATTTTGTAGACTGTGCATGCTGCAGCTGTGCAGTCACTTTTGAGGGAATAAGTGCTCAACTAAGTGGTTGGGGTACCAGTTAAGCAGGCTGCTTTGTCCCTGTGTAATGTCTTCTGTTTGCAGTGTGAAGTCTTTCAAGAAGAAACTTCTTGACAATAAAACTTTAAGTGTAATTTTTCGCCCTTTATCAATATGTGATCCAAAATCAACAGGTTTTCCTGACTGTAATCCACCATCTTAGAAGGAAGAAGGTGCTCTTTGCTCAGGTTCACAGGATAACATTCTTAAATAAATCACAGAGCAAGAATACTATTGCTAAATTTGGTAGCAAATGTTTTGGAGTCTTGGTAATGGGTTGTATATTTTTTTATATAGGCTGCAGACCATGTAAGTTCAGGTACACCAAGATAAACTACATCACATTGCACAAAAGCACACCTGTTTTGCTTAAATTTGATATTATTTCTGTGCATAAGATGTCTTTATTAGTCACATGGACATTGAAACACAGTGAAATGCATTTTTTGTGTAGTGTGCACCGGGGGCAGCCTGCAAGTGTTGCCACACTTCTGGCACCAACATAGCATGCCCACCACTTCCTAACCCGTACGTCTTTGGAATGTGATAGGAAACTGGAGCACTCAGAGGAAACCCACACAGACACGGGGAAAATGTACAACCTCCTTACAGTCAGTGGCCAGAATTGAACCTGGGTCGCTGGTGCTGTTAAGCATTATGCTAACAGCTATACTACTGTGCCTGCCCTTATTTCAGTGCCTTGCTAGAATTTGAAATTGTATATATAGCAATCAATACATTGCCTTCATTACACAAGGAGTGATCTTTTTCCTTGTGAAATTTTATCCACAGTGGTTTGGAAGATGAAAGGTAACAAATTAACTGCTTTATGGGGTTTGGTGTAAGAGTAGACTTCCCTGTGCATATCAATGGTGAAACAGTATTGCTACTCTTATTAACATTTATCTTGTACATAAGCAGAACTAAATTTAATTTTGTATTCATCTTGCTCCAGCCAGCTTGGCATAATGGGTTTGTGATGTCATTATTAACCACAGAGCCTGACTGTGTGTTAGCTGCTTTTGGAACCACCAGAAACAACATGGTACAATCACTGTGCCACTGAGCTGAGGGGCTAGGTACCTTCCATAGCTTGCCCCTTTGTTCTATACCTGTTGGAACTGTGCATCCAGTGCAATCATTTAAATTGGATTACTGTCCTCTAAGGACAGTATGTGGTTTGATTGTTTTTTTTCCTTGGAAGTTTTGATTTAAATGTTTTAACATTTTTTAAAAAGGAATTCAATAAATAAACAAACACTGTTTGTTACTTCAATAAATAATGTTTCAGTTGTTTTTAAATGTGTCAGGATGGTTCAGGATCCTCTGTCTTAACCCTGGTTGCCAATTACAAACTGATCTGTTTTGCAGCAGCAGTGAGGTTATGAAGAATCCAGCTCAATTGGGTCTGTGAAACTGCTGACTGTTCAGTTGTTGGAGTTGCATGGTGGGACAAGCAAGATGTGGACCAGGTTGAGGATGATCCTACTCAATATTTTGATTCTGTAATAGGTAGAGTCACACATTGGCTTTTGTATCTTTTCACATGTTTCAATTGTTATAAACCTTGGAGAATTTCTCCCACATTCATCTTCATTTAGACTGTATTTTGTCTTGGAAGTGTGTTGCTGACATTCTGTGGGAGGAACCTGGAGGAAACTCGTGCAGACATGGAGAACATACAAACAGCAGCTAAAATTGAACCAGGGTCACTGGCGCTGTAAGAGCATTATGCTCATTCACCTCAACTTCCATGTAATGAAATTTAAAGTAAGCATCCCATCTTACCATCAATTTGGACTGCAACCTGGACACTGGCAATAATGACCCTTGTGTGGACATCTTTGATAGCCTTTTTCAATTTGCCCTGCTATTCTGGCTGATTGCAATTGCATCCTCCAATAACAGGGTCATCTATACATATTCTTGTTAGATGCAATCTCTCCACCATGCTATGGTTGTGTACAACATGAGCTATTATGGTTGGATGCAGCTCTTTTGCATTTAATATCACTATATCTGTGACAATTGATATCTCATAGGCATGCTGAGTAACTTTGGAGCTGTCCATCGGCCAATCCATATGCTAACTTATTTTTGGGTCATGCATATTACCGGAAGGGCTAATGTTTACTGTCAATCCCTAATTGCTCTGGTAATGAGTGCTTTTTGGCCCACCACAGTCCTTCCAATAAAGATGCTTCCACACAATGTTTTTGGGGAGGAATGATTTGGACCCAACAATGATGAAGGAATGGCAATATGTTTCCAAGTTGGGTTGGTGTGGAAGTTGGAGCAGAATTTGGTAGTGGGCTTATTCTCATGTGCTTGAAGCCCTCATCATCCTCTGTAGTAGAGGTTTGGGAGATTGTCAGAGTAGGCTTGGTGAGTAGCTCCATTGGGTGCTAATGATGGGAATGATGTTCATGGTGATCAGTGGGGTACAAATCCAGGAGGTTGCTTTGTCCTGGATGGTGTTAAGCTGCTTAAATGTTATTGGAGCAGCATCTATTGAGGCGCATGGAGGATATTCCATGGAATATCCTCCATTTGCCTCAACGGATGCCTAGTAGATAGTGGGAAGACTTTGGGATGTCAGGAGGTGGGTCACTCACTACAGGATACCCCAATTCTGACATCTTTTCATAGCCATTATATTTACTTGGCTAGTCCAATTGAGTTCTGGTCAATGATGAACCCCAGGATATTAATGGTGGGGGACTCAGTTGTGGTAATGTGATTGCATGTCAAGTTTAGGTTGTTGTGCTTTCTTACAGGAAGTGGTTATGGCCAGGCAATTTTATGCCATGAATATTAATTACCACCTATCAGTCCATACCTGAATGATGTAGAGGTCTTGATGTTTTCAGGCAGATGTGGAATGCTTCCTTTGCTGAATAAGATTGAACATTGTCAGCCATCAGTGAACATCCATTCTTTCTGACCTTGTGAGGGAAGGAATGTCATTGATGAAGCAGCTGAAGATGTTGTGCCTAGAAAAACTACCATGAGGAACTTGTGCAGTGATGATATGGAACGGGATAGTTGAGCTCTAGCATCATAAATCTTGGCTTCTTCCAGAAATACCAATGCTGGGCCCTGCCATTGGTTAGGATGGGGATGGTTTTGGAAAATCCTCCTCTCATTAGTGTTAATTGTCCACTATTCACTACTGGAGATGACAAGATTGCAGTCCTTTGCTCTTATCTATTTCTTCTGAGATTGCTTAGCTCTAGCTATTGCTTATTGTTTTTGCTGTCAGTTTCACCAAGTTGACATCATTTCTAGGTATAGCTGGTTCGACTGTGGACATCTCTTTGGCACTAATTGAATCAAGGTTGATAACCTGGCTTGATGGTGATGACAGTAAAGGATATGGCAGGTCATGATGTTCCATTAATTATGCATTGCTACCACTATTGCTGATGTTCCACGTACCTTACAGCTGGCAGCTCAAACAAGGGCATTTGTGTTCTGAGATAATCCTATTTACCATGACTGTAGTACGAAGGATATCCTCAGCATATCTCCAATGCACCTGAAGCCCCAGTCATTGTTGCAGATGCAAGATCAGTCTTCCAAAGAGTGCACCCATGGAAAGCATTTGGCCCACCTGATGTCCCTGGCTGTGTCCTTAGATTCTGTGCGGATCAGCTGGCGGGGGTATTTGCAGACATTTTTAACCTACCCCTGCTTCAATCTGAGGTTCTCACCTGCTTCAAGCTGACCACTATCATCCTGGTACCTAAGGAAAACAAGGTAATGTCCCTTGATGATTACCTCCCAGTGGCTCTGACATCCACCATTATGAAGTGCATTGAGAGGCTAGTCATACCACACATTAACTATAGCCTCCCAGATAACCTTGACCCACTGCAATTTGATTCCCACTGAAACAGGTCTATGGCAGACACCATCTCCCTGGCCCTATACTCTTCTCTGGAGCAGCGGGACAGTAATGACACCTACATTATATTTATTAGCTACAGCTCCACCTTCAATACTGTAATTACAAACAAACTCGTCTCCAAACTCCTTGATCTAGGCCTCAACACCTCTCTTTGCAATTGGATCTTTTGACTTCCTGACCACTGGGCTGCAATCAGAAAGGATGGCAGCAACACCTCTGCCATGTTTATTCTCAACACTAGTGCCCCCTACTCCCTGTACACTCTTGACTGTGTGGCCAGATTCTGCTCTAAGTCCATCTACAAGTTTGCAGATAATACCACCGTGTTGGCGTACAGGAAGGAGATCGAGAACCTACTGACATGACAACAACCTTTCTTTTGATGTCAGCAAAACAAAAGAACTGGTCATTGACTTCAGTAAGGGGTGCTGTGTTGCACACACTCCTGTTTACATTAATGGTGCTGAGGTCAAGAGGGTTGAGAGCTGTAAGTTCCTAGGAGTGAACATCACCAATAGCCTGTCCTAGTCCAACCACGTAGATGCCACAGCCAAGGTGGCTCACCACCTTGTGGTGTATCTCTTACTGCCTTGGTAAAGCAGCCAGCATAATCAAAGATCCCACCAACCCTGGACATTATCTCTTCTCTCCCTTCAGCAGAAGATCCAAAAGCTTGAAAGCACATACCACCAGGCTTAAGGACAGCTTCTATCCCACTGTTATAAGACTATTGAAAAGTCCCCTAGTATGATACAATGGACTCTTAACCTCATGTTCTTCCTCATTATGACCTTGCACCTTGTCGTCTGCAGCACTGCACTTTCTCTGCACCTGTAGCATTTTATTCTGCATTCTGTTATTGTTTTCCCTTGTACTACCTCAATGCACTGTTGTGATGAAATGAGCTGTATAGATGGCATATAAAACAAAGTTTTTCGCTGTTCGTCAGTACATGTGATAATATTAAATCAATTTAACACAATAAACATTGTATTTAAATAAAGACACGAGACCAAATTACTCATGAACTGATGTGGTTTTACTGCATTTGGGCAATTATTAATCCAAAAATAACCAATCTGTTCAAACTTCAACCACTCTTCCATCCAATGATAATAGCTTTTCTAACATAAATCATGTTTTAAACATACCCGCTATCTTTTTACTGTACACGTTGACCTTGCTTTCTACCAAGATTACTTTATTTATCCAGGTCCGAATGCAGTTATTAAAAACACTCAGTTGATGCACACGGTGGGTTGTACAACACACAGAATGGGTGTAAATGTGTTTCACAGAACAGAGGAGCAAAGGATACAAAATGTTACTGCAAGGCAAAACACCTCAAACTTCTGTGATGGTAATGAAAATCAAACACCATAACTGCCTTCCTGGAGTATAATCTTAAAACTATACTGATCAGTGCTAACATCAGTTCATGTATCAATAAGCATTTTGTGTGATTCAGTTTTTATCTCTGTATACAGCTTGAGTAGCAGTCTGTATCTTAATCATATATATGCATATAGAATGATAAATGCTTATATCAGCATAAAAAGATAAACTGAATGACTATATATGAAGACAACAACTACAACTCTCATAGCATTGCCATTGGTTAACTTTTAAATGCTGAAGCATCATAAAAAGCAGAAACTAAAGCTACACTAAGGAAAATTGATAGTTAATGAAACAATAGTGAGTATTTATAGCCAATGGTGGAGTATTTGTCTTATCACTTTAAAAAAAACACTTTTCACTAAAAATTGATATACAAGCTTAGCAGCATGATAGTGCTAACAGGCAACCAACACAAGTGTTTACTTTTCTTTGCAAAGGGGAATCTATACAGTCTGGTCATTTCCTTTGCGATTAATGGTACCATGCATTTATTCTCTTGCATTCTATTAGTGTTGTCTTCACATAGATTCATATAATGGTATTGGTCATTTCCTCATACACATACACCCTATCGCGTGTTGACAGCTTTATAAGGATGCAGTGGCAGCCGTGGGTGCTACAGGCTCCTTGACGACAGCCTTTGAATCCTTGCAGTCCTGAGCTGTGGTGCCTGAGTTAGCCTGTTTATTGTCAGTTTTTTGTATCAGATGTTTGACTTGTCTGTAAAGATGAATTGATCCAAATTAGTTTTAAAACTTGAGCCAGACAGTCTTAATGTGTTTCAACAGATAACAAGGTAGATGACAGAGAACTATGTCTTTGTGTTTTAAAAAGTGAACACAATACAATTAAAATATAGTTGAGATACTATAACTTGTGTCAGCTGTGGCTCAGTAGCAGAATACTGTGGGTCCAAATCTGACCAGAGAACAAACACCAGGAGAGTTATCACTTCTGTCCTGGTCAATATCTGTCCATCAGCCAACCATTTTAAAAAAAACAAACTTGCTTACTATGGCACCGATGCAGTGGTCAATGACGGTTTGGTTGTTGTTCCATCACATCAAAATTTAGTTGTGTCCAAGTTCCAATGTATTGGTTACAACAAACCTAAGCATAGTACATTTTTTTATTCACAGTGTGCTACACACATTGCTCTTCTGAAACTGGGGTCAAGCAGTTGGCCACAGGTCAGAGGGGATTGGATCAACAACTTAGCATCAACCTGCAGCATTGATAATGCTGTGTGTGGGTGGGAAGTGGTGTGTTGGAATGAGTCAGCCAGACACTTGTGTGGAAGGGGTCTGAATCATTCATTTTCATACTTTCTTATAACATAAGTGGAGGCTCTTTGGCTCATCGAGTCTGTGTTGGCTCTCAAAACAATGCCATCAGTTCCTTTTTCCTCACTCATTTTCCTGTAACCTATTCTATCTTGTGTTGGGATCTGGTGGGTTTGAGCGACATGGGGGGGAGGAGGGTTGGAATGTAGAAAGAAGATTGAGGATTGTGGGGGTTGTGCTGGGAAAGAGATCAGGCGGGGGGCCAACATGGAGATAATTGGGTTGGGCTAGGTGGGAAATATTAGCAGTAAAATAGGTGGGGATCTGTCAGGGGAGGGGGAGATACATGGTACAGATCAGCAGTTTGGAGGATGGGCTGGAGATTGTTTGAATTTGGATGAAAAGGGAGCAGTGGAGAGGGCCCAAAATGAAGGTTTTTTTCTTGAACTTGCCTTATGGGCCTCCCAAATTAGATCTGCATTTTTAAGACCTCATTATTCCATGAGTATCCAATGTCTCAGGACAAACCTCTGCTCCAAAGTGGGACTGGCGTAATCACATGCAGTCCTGATGCAGAAATCACAGAGGAGTCACTCGGGTAACTCACTAAGTGCCAGGACAAATTTCCCTGAATGATGCAACGCAACCATCATACATCACTCACTGAAAAATTGTTTTCCAATTGCCTAACATGAGGGGAAAAAGGCATTATGACACTGAACTTCTAAGTAACTATGTGGATATTTGTGGGACTTATTGTACACCGACAAATTTCCTGCAGTAAAGTGGTGACTTCACTTCAAAAATACTTCTCTGGTTGCAAAGGGACTTGGAAATCCTGAGGGTAAGGTACTATGAGTTTTTTTCATTACTTTTACTATCTTAAAAGAATCTCCAACTAGCAAATAATTTCTTTGTTCTGAAGCAATTTTTATAAGATTTCTAAATCTCATCTGGTACCTCTCATCTACATGGACAGATTTAAAAAATTGCAAGAGATGAGAAAACCACCCTGTGCACTATTTATGGGACCTTTTTGTAGTATTTAATGGAATCTCTAAT